>VWZD01001397.1:102972-158338 GCA_013396695.1 Sakesphorus luctuosus | reverse complement strand
TGGGGTTTTGTGTTTGGTTGGGTTTGGGGTTTTGGTTTTTTTTATTTATGGGATTTTTTTCTGCTATTACATGTTCCATCATTCACAGTAAATCACCTGGATTTGCTGAAATTCAAGTGCAAGCTACATAATTTCACTTCAACTGTCCCAATATAAACTATTCAATGGTGCTAACTACAGAATCACATCAGGGAGAGCATATTTGGAACTGTTTGTTTTTTCTCTTTGCTTTTAGAGACTTTCAAGTTTTCTAGTAAGTTATTCCATATCCAATGCCAGTGATTGGTAATAAAGGACTATGCACATCAACTGTTCTTGTTGCCTCTGTTACTCGCATGCCATTGTACTTTGTATTTGAGATAGAACTCATCTTCTTTTTCCTGGAATTCTTTGATTTGAAGACATAGATTCTGTCATACTATTCTAATAGTACTAGAGATATCCAGTGCATAAAAAACTGGATATAATTTATTTGACTCAACACAGCTGATACTTCTTGGTTTGAGACAAAATGATAAATAATCTACTGAAGATAAGCAGATTCAATTATTTAAATTATCTAAGACTCTTTGAAGATTTGAAGAATAGACAACTGCACTTTCCAAACTACAATTTTGGCTTTTATTTTTACTAAGTTCTAAAGTAAACAGATGCAAATTATAGCACTTTCGTGTTAGTTCATTCTGATTGGATCTAATAGAACTTAGCTAATGAAAAAGTCTTACCCTTATGAACTACAGTCCTGTTCACAGGCAAGAATAATAATTCTGCCAAACACTGTAAATATATTAACTTTGTACTTAATAAAAAATTTAAACAATATTTTCTTTAAGTTTTAAAAAATTCCATGTGAATTAGGTGCTCCTTTTCTCAGGATTTTTTCACCCTTCCTTTTAAAAATCAATGTGTTGTCTTGATGCATTTTGAAAAAGCGATAGACTATTTACTTACCTGATTTTGGAAATCCAAAGTGTATCTTCTCAGATTTAGAACAAATGCGTAGACGTGTAGCTTAATAAACATTTGATTAAAAGACATAAATCTAATTTTTCAGGGAAAGTGGATATTCTGTTCAGTGTATGTTTTAAACTGTGAGGATAAATTAAAAATAAATAAGAAGTTGCATTGATTAAAGGAAATAGATAAACCAAGAGAAAGCATGAAAACAAATTGTATAAAGCTTGCTTATATCATCTCAGGGAAAACCCTGTTAAATATTGAGAGAGAACTGTAAATTAAAAGCTTGCAATAAACTGAAAATCTTCATGGAAAAAAAGGAAATTAATGGTATGTGAAGACGTGTTTAAACAAGAGTAGTATTGAGCTACAGGTACAATAGCACATTACATTGTAACATTGTGTTACACTGAATAACAGTAATATTTGCCAGTAAAAAGTTGACACAAAATTAGTTTTAAAAACACGTGGATGCCCCTATTATTATAACTTTCAAGGTTATATGCTCATAAGAAACAATTATCATATAATTACCCTTGTGCTATAAAACTAATTTTCTATTTCAACACGGATGTCAACATACCCAGTTGATTTAAAGGGATGGAGAAAACCCATGCATAATTTTCTTTAATGGTTTGAGTACAGAGAGTGTCTACCTTTCACAAAAAATAACAAAGGGTTAAATGAAGGCACAAATAAGATTTCAATTTTTTTGTGCTGTTCCATGCTGTGACTAACACCATACAATCAAGTTGAAGAGATCAGTCATAGTCTAATTGATATGTTTTCTTTCACTTCAACTATTTCAGATAAGAAAAAATCCCTAGTTTTGTTGTATACCATTTGCATACTATCCTGCTTTCTAATCCCCCCCAAATCCATTGACTTTTAAACACCAACTCCTTTCCTTTTTTTTTTTTCCAAATAGATAACAGATTCAGCAGAAAAAAGTCAGTTTGAGGGGAACACTTTATGAGCATCTATTTCAGTAGAAACTATATAGATCTATGGCGTAAAGGAGAGTCTCTGGACTCCGAATCCCAAGGTTGTGTATTTGAGTCTCAGTGGGACTGTCACCTGGCAGTTCAATGCCCCCCTGCCATCCAATCCTGTCAGATCTCGGATGCTGAGCAAGATCAGCCCTGGTTACTACCGGGTGCTGTAGACAGTTCCAAGGACTTCACTGTCACTGTCCAAGCTTGCTCAGCCATGGCAAATGGACCTTAGGACTTAAATAGTGGGGCCAGTTCTACACACGCTGTGCCTCACCTAAAAAATCCACTGCACAGGCTGGAAGGGTACAACCACGTGGGGAGAGCCCTTCTCAAATCTTCGTTCATGAAGTCTGGCCATACGTACATACATGTACACCTAAATCATTTTGAGAAAGCCACAATTAAATGAGTTCATCAAGGACTGTGAACTTTTGGAGAGTGTTCAATTAACAGGAGGAACATTATCATAATCAACAAAACAGATCAAAGCTGTTTGATTAGTGCCTGCCTGCCTGGAGGAATCAACACCAATGGATGACATATTAGTTTTCTTTATAGGATGAGTGAGGACACAGGTATTTCAGAAAGAGATTTTTAAAAAATCATGTTAAACAGGAATCAAGTGAAAAAGCTGAGAACTGTTTCTTATATCCCACCAAAAGAGAAGGATCTGCATTTCCAGGCTTTTCACTAGGAAAAAGTCTATGCAGTTACTGTTTCCCACACGGATGCAGTCATTAGATTAACCACTCACAGATTCTTCCATCTTAGTGAAAGTGCTGATTACTGAAATAAAGAGTCATGTTGTCTTTGGCATTTCTCTTGAGCCTAGTCAATCTTTAGGAATTCTATGATCAGTGGTCAGTTTTGCTAGGATGGTTCAGTGTGTCCAAAATAGGCTTTAGATGTAGCCCTGCCCCGTGAATAAGATACTCTCTAGAGTGGTAAAATTTAATTTCTACAAAAGCATCTTGCATTTCACTAGAGATTAGTGTAGAAAGAAGAGACAACTCTAAGGAAAGAAGGTGGTATTGATCAAGAGGAATATGCTAACTGTGTTAATGGACTCAGAATGAAATGGGTATAATCTTGCTCCTCCAAACTAAAACTGCCAATGTCAGAGTGACAAAATATTCAGTACCTGGAGGACTTCATTGTACAGAACAATGTAATAAGACAAAACAGAAACTTTGTTTATGAAGTTTAAAACTGAAAAGGATTTTGAAGACAAATATACTCAGTCACTTCAGCAATTTGGGAAAAACTGGCTCTGTGACGATTTGTCCGAAGTGACATGGAATGTTTTTGAAAGCACAGGGAACAGAACATCTGTAGCTAAGTTGTCTCTGAGCACTTTACATCCCTTTCCTTTGCTCACTACTAACCTGTCAATGAGGTGAGCTGTGGGATCTGCTCAAGAGCAACTTGATAAGAGCTAAAGGCTCTTGGCTCTCTCATACATCTCACTTCTGTGAGTTTGCACAAACCGTTGTAGAGCCTGGTGGATAATTACTATTCAGTTATTTACTTAAAGTATACCCAAATAAACAGAACGGCATATTCTTCCAGTTTAAATAAATCAATAAAAATAATGTAGACCAAAAAGANTCTTACAAAAGTAGGTCGTTTGGGAATAAATATTTCAAAAGGGAATTTTTGAAGAGTCTTCTTTTTTTAGATTAATTTAAGTAATTTCAGTTGTCCTGAGACTATTGTTCAGCTAATAAGCAACTATCCAGAAACATTTTGGTCAGCTATCTGACAGCTGCACCCTCTTGAAGTTTCAAGCAGCTCCCTGTTTTCTATCTTTGTGAAGTGAAGAAGGGGGAAATTAAAGAAAAAAAAAGATGACAGATTTATCATTATTTCTTGTGTATAATTGGTCATTGTCAAAAAACTCTTGCCTGAAAAAGCAATGAGGTTAATCCAGTGCCTGCTGAAATCTCTGCTGTTCCTTTACTCTTGACTTCTTTTCTCACTCTCACAGGTGCCAATGCTGCTGCCCTCACCACCACCTGTAATGCAGAAGTGACAGTCACACCAGAGGCCATGGCAGAACCATTGACATGAAATGAGACAATAACAGGAGAAATTGCAGTGTCAAGAGGCCGCAGTGAAAGACCAAAAGTAGATCTTCTATGCAGCCTACACACTGGAAAATATGGTTCAATCATAAATGAGTCCTCTGAAATTAGATTTCACTTATCCTTTCATTAGCATTATTTAGAGGTCTGGTAGGTTTGGGGTTTTTTAATATTGCTTTGTTTTGGTTTTGGGAGGTTTGTTTTGGTTTTGTTGTTGTTGTTTGGTATTTTTTAATACCAGTTGTCAATATAAAATCTTCATCTATTCAAAACATTTGGTGGGAAAACATTGGGCTGCACTTTTTATCTAAGTGTAGTCTATTCCACCCATCTTCTGCACGTTTTAATTCCAAACAGCTGGTGCTATTTAGTTTGACAAATTAAACTGTTCAGATAGTTTCTGAATTGTAATATAAAACAGGAAATAGCAAGGTAAATAAAGCAATTGTGGGATCAATAAAGCATTATTATTTTAATGACAATCTCAGAAGCCCAGATCATAAAGTGCTAGGTTATAAAATGCAGGAAATCTGAACAAGCATGCAGTGGTCTCTGATAGAACTCTTGATCTGAACAAAAGTTATGTGTCTTGCTAAAATTGAGCTTTTTGTCCCTGAAAATAACAGATTTCTGTGGAATTTTCATAAATGAAGATCTTTTAGTTCCAACCACACTGACATGGGCAGGAAACCTTTCAGTAGAACAAGTTGCTAGTAGTTGCAAATTATGCTGCAAAAACATGGGAGGAGTGGAAAATGATACAGGAATCCTAACTGAAAGAGAAGACAGAGGACAAAACCTGATATTAATGTAGGGAGAGGTAGCTCTAGTGACAGAAGATATCAAATACCAAAACATAAGTTTTGTGGAGTTAAAGCTTGTGAGGGGAAATAGAAAGCTGAAGCCACAGTTAGTCACATTGTACTCTCCTTGAAAACAAGGAGTCTACCAGATCAAGAGAGGTTCCTCTAGTGCTGAATGCAGCAAAAATCTTAGTGAAAGAGAGCAGGACAAGGACAGAGAACACAGCACACAATTCTGGGCATTATTATAACTGAGGACTTTCTTTTCAGAGTTTTCTACTTTGTGGATCTTGGCTAACATCTACACTGACAATTTTCTCTCCTGTCACTACCTCTTTAGGCTTTACTCTACCTATCCCTGTGACTTTGCCAGAAGAAGTGAGTGTTATGTCAGAAGTTGCCCACTAAATAATATGATTAATAGTGTGAATATTTGTGTAATTCTCAAAGTAGGATAGTACTTTTCTGTCATTCATTAGTATTCTGGCACAAACTGCTTTATTGGGTCAGTTCTTCTCTGTTCATTGGGCATAACTTTTTAAGTGTTTAAGTCTTAAAACTGATTATTATAAGAGCTATGTATTTGGCAATATTTACAGGGTGTGACTTGAGACTGATTGCCAAAGTGTTTGCTTTGTAAGAGTCAATAATTTTTCTGTGTATTGCAGAAGCCCCTTGGCAACTTAGAGATTTATAGGAACTGTGAAGCATTTGCATTACTGATATTGATGACCTTCAGATGAACTAACAGCAGGTTTCTATTTCTACAAAAAATGTGTAACAGTAAATGTGTTCTGCAGAATGTGATACATATTGAATATTTTTCTCAGGGATTAGTATTTCCTTTTAATTTCTTTAAGAACAGTCAAATGAGGTCAAATTCTTTAAAAACTCTGATAATAAATCCAGTAGGATTTTTGATGTGAACTTTAAATATTGTGAGGGAAGCACATCTTAAAGAAACCTAGCAGAAATTCCACTGTAATCAATACAGCTACCTTAGAAGCTCTCAGTTTGTGGGTTTAAGATACAAATATTCTTAATGTTGAAATTAGCTTTTACAAAGCAGGTAGATCAAAGGCCATCCAATGCCTTTGTGATTGTGCTAGTGAACAGAGAGCAGTCCAGAATGAGAAAAGATCAGAAGCTTGGCAAAAAACTTGGCAAAACAAAATAATTCTGTGATAATAGACTGAAGCTAGAATAGAAATGAACGTAAACTAAGATAGGAAACAGCAGGGAATAAACAGATAATTTAAGAGGATGTACCAGTCTGCAGAAATGGGAAACTTATATGGGAAAGATGGAATCCATGACATGTGAAGGTCTGAAGCACCAACCATGAAGAATACACAAGTGAAGCTGATTGAGGAGGAGATGCTGATTTTGTGTTGTGGGTTGTGTAAGTGTTCCAAAAGCAAATTCTCTAGAAGAGAGAGAACTTCCCAGGAAACACACTTTCTGTCAAGGTTTTGTAAAATCAAAACACAAAAGCTTGAGAATACCTCTAACGATGTGGCAGAACATGGATGGATAAACATAAAATGCATGTTAACAGCTCATTTTTTGTCTGCATTATTCATACATGTTTTTATTTCATGATATTATCAACTTGGAATCATGGTCTGAATCAAGAAGTGTCATTCACTAGCAGTTCTGATCCACTCTTAACTGCATAAGGTTTGATCTTATGCAATTTCAATGCAAAAGTTTATTGCTCTTGTTGTTCTGACAGTATCTTAAGTTCTTTCAAAAGTAACTTAAGTTCTGACAGTAACTTAAGTTCTTTCTGTCATTCACAGAAACTATTTTTTGTCCTTCCTGTTGGAAGTTGTCATGCAAATTTTGTTGAGTGACATCAAACATCCATTCTCTCCTACTACACGTTGCAGTAATGCTTGTAAGAAAAGGTCTCTGAAGAACTTTTATTTACTTGAGTGTATTGAGAGATTTATAAAGCTATTAATCAGGCATTTAATTATTCAGTGAAAGGTCCATTGCAGCGATACTTGAAGCAATATTCTTGCATGTTCTTAAAGGGATGCCATAAATTCAATGAAATAAATATGCCAACCATATTTTTGTAAGAAAAGATTGCAGAAATGTTAGAAGTAAAAAGCACTTAGGTATATATTTGGTCAAAATTCTTTCTTCTATTACATGGATGCAGATCCAATGACTTTGCTGCTGTGTCATTAGAGTAGACCAGGCCATTTTTTTTGTCAAAAATGTTCATTAATGAGCAGGAATTTCACAGGTAATTTGGGAAATGCTAAACAATTGAGCTATATACCTTCTTCAGAGGAATTTCTTACTAACACAGCCTCTGAGGCAGTAAGCTGAGATTCCTCTGCTTTCTTAACATATAATTCACAGAATTCTATGAGTTTCTGTTAAAGGGATAAAAACACTCATAAGTGTGTTTATTGCTTTTTCTGATCATTTTTATATCATCCTAGTTTTATGGTTTCTTGATATCTTTCCTTTCCCCTGCAATTCCTTTATCTATTGGTTATAAGATTAATATAATGCCTATTTTGTATGTTGATATTTTAAAGAATTAATTCCATAGGCAGAAAGGGGCAGCAAAGCAGAATAAGAAACAGGTAAACTTTCCTAAAAGGTGTAGTGGTTTTAACTAGGCCTCAAATTAGCAGGCTCAGAGAATCTATGTGGATTGGTAAAGACAGCTATCACCTGACTGGGTAACCAAAGAAGTATTTCATACCAGATGATGCAAACTTAAGATATGGGGCAGCAGTGGGAGGTGTTAGTTCAGTTCCATCATGGCTGAATTAGGAGGAGAACGTCTTGCAGCTCTCCTAATGTGCAAAGCTCTGCTTCGGCTGCTGCTTCTTGCATTTTGTTTGAGTTCAGGGAAGTAGAAACATTTTGTTGTTACTCTTTCTGTTTCTTGCAGGGTGTCTTTTAGAGTGCTTATGAGTCTAGAGTAATACACCTTGTATTAACTGGGGAGTGGGAGGTTATTTCAATTATACATAACTTGTGTAAGTGTGTGTATTATATTGTAGTTTTCTCTTAATTTCCTTTTTTCTGTATAAATACATGTAGTTAATTTCAGCGTAAACCTGGTTTAGAGGGTTTTTTCCCTCTCCCTCTTCTTTTTGTCTTGGCTGGTTGGGGAGGGGAGGAACCCTTTTTCTCTGTTCTTGGGCAGTTGGCATTTTGCCAGCTTGACCCAAGACAAAGGAGAAACACTGATCCTGCTGTTGCTATGGGGTAAAATAGTACCAAATATTGAGACAGAAAGAACATATGAAACTCAATTATATTACCTGATAGGTCAATGATCTTTCTAATATTATATTTTTTCTCTGACCATAGCCTATACACGATGCTTTAAAAGAGCATTTAAAACTCTCTGTGGATCACCTGATTGAACAATTCCATGTTCTAAGGAAAAGTCCTCTGGCCTTTAAGTGCTGAACAGTTTTTCAATTTGATTCATTTTTTTTCCTAAACAACTCAGTGCATAACACTTTAAGCATTTAACATTTAGCCATACATTTTGATTATCCATTCCAATACCACTGTAAGGGAACAGGAGAGAGGAATTCTGCTCCTACCTCCCTAATTTGACTTTACTGAAAGCCTGAAATATCTGAAGAATAACTTTTCCTATACAGTCTTGCCAATCACCAGTTAATTCTCAAAATCTTTCTGATAGGGAGGAAAGAAGTATATAAAGAAGACTTTCTGATGTGTGCAGTGCAAAAAAGTGGACAATCTTCAAGAGTTATTCTCATCTGTTTAAAAATACTGTCATAACCAAGGCTTTAATTTGTAATTAAATTTGAAAGAGAAGAGTGAACATCTTGTATCCAATTCAGCCCATCAAATTTTTCTTGGCCTGTAGTGAGCAGGGTCCTCCAAGACCATAAATTATTGAATATTTTTTTATCTAAAGTATTTTGTTTCCAGAAAAATTGCTTTCAAACAAATATCCAATTAACTGAAGGATAATAAACAAAATTAATTCAAATAATAAAGCAATACCTGTCAATTAATTGTAGAAACATTAATTTAAGAGATGGTAGAGGGACAGAGTCCTTTGGTCTTTCCTTTAGTGTTTCTGAATAACTCCTTGCACCTTCGAAGAGTTGGACAGCATTCTTGTTAAGGCAGAGCATGTCCTTAACCTGACACATACCCTGCTTTTTACTGAAAAAATGGAAGGTGATCGACTAGGATATGCCTTGTCCGCAGTACATGTCCAGAGAAAACCACCTTACTGAAACTGGATGGGTATAGTCTATTCTAAAGTCTGTCAGGTGTGAGAGACTGGAATGTTAGTGTTTAAGGACTCAAACAATCGGCCATTTGCAAAAGCAGCAGGTGCTTGGCTGAGGCCGGGTTTGCAACCCCCAGATGAAGGGGAGGAGGAGAATTTTTTGCATGTGGTAGCAAAATCTCTGATTTGAATAAGATAGAAGGAGTGCACATCCATCACCAGAACTTCTTTAGCAACAAGATGAAGTTTCAGCCAGATAAGGGGAAAAGCCAGTAAGAAGTATGTCCTAGGGACTTGAGATAATGTATTGCATCATGCCAATGTCCTTCTTTACACAACTGGCTAAGGAATAAAATTACCCCTCTCCTGTCCCAGGGAAGGTGTGGGGACCTTCACATTCACACATAGGCCTGAGGGTATTCGTCCCTTCTGATAGGCACAACTGACTCAGCTACACTGGAATGAGAGGCAGCTGTCATGTCTTAGGAGGGACCATAAACATTAAAAACTCACCAAGTGCCCCCAGACTTTTTCTGGGGCCTTCCACCAGAGGACTGCATATGAACCATAGTGTTGCAACAGGCAGTGTTAAATTCACTCCCTCCAGGGGAGGTACCTGAGTGTTCTCGCCTGAACATGAATGAAACTTGGTGTTTTGTGGGCTTCTCCCACCCCAGATGGATCAAGATGATCACTTTAACCAATGGACATTTAAACTGTAAAAATCAAGTCTTGTCACTGCATCCATGGGTAGTGATGTATTTTCTCTCCACTATCTCCACCATGTACTCTTGTGCTTTTCTTGCTTTCTTTCTTTTCCATATATATCTTCCTAAACAATATTTTTATATTATATTGCCATACTTCTATAGATAATGACCAAAACTGCTGCATACCTCTTTTCCATTGCAACACAGTTTTTCTAAAATAAACCTGCCATATATAAACATAAATATAAAAAAATATATAAACATATATAAACACTAGCCATTCAGTGTCATTTCACTCTAATCTTCCTCAAGGGATTTATTTAGAACCTCAGTTACCCTCTCCTTCAGGGACGGATTGTAACATCAGGGTGTTAGACTTCCTTAGAAATTATAGGGAATTAGTGTTCCAAAGTAACATTTGCACTTTATGCATCTAATGGGGACTTTTTAAATTAGTAAGTGAAAGAAGAGCAGTAAGATAAGAACTCAATTCACTATGGATTGTACTGGACTGCAGTTAACTTAGTGAGCACAGTCATCCTTGAGAGCAAAAAAGTGTCGAAAGGCAAGTTTTTTTAAAAGCCCTATATAAATTGAACCACTCAGATTTAAAATACAAAGAATATTTTGTTCCTCAAATTATTTAGATCAAATCTTTAGAATTTACATTTTCAATTAACAATATTTTAGGTTTCAGTTCAAAAGACAGTTTAATGGTTCAATTTTTGAAGTTTTATGGAGAAGAAAGGGGAACCTAAACATGATCAAAAGGAGATCACTTTTGTAGTGTAGACCTGTTTCACAAGTCTACCTAGCCTTATATTGTTTCTTGGATATGAATCACTGTATAGCACTGATCAGCCCATTTAATAGGTACATCTAATCCCTTGCTTGTTAATATTCTACTTCTAGATCTGATGACTACACAGGTTTTGTGGAAGTTGTTGATAAAATTTATTTCTTGTTCCTTTATTGTTCACCGGCCATGAGCAAGACAGTGTCATTTCATTTCATGAAATGCTGTTGCCTTTTGCATTTGTATGCTTTCCATAAACCAACTTGGAGCTTGTAAGGGTAAATATCCTTTTTATTGGAAGAATTCACTCCAAGGAGACAGGTATTGTCTTAGGAAGCCTTTCCTGTGTGGGAAATGCCTTTCTGGAGGGTGCTAGATTCCTTCTTTTTTTTTTTTTTTATCTTTTTCCTCTACATTCCAGAGAGCGCTGTGGGTTCTGTATCTCAATCTGGTAAGGGAGGAGAGAGATAATATTCACAAGTGTGTTACAGGGCCTCCACAGCTGAAGAGAGCCAGGTGGAGAGACCCAAGATAATAAAGCCCAAAGAATAGCAGCTGTCTTTCCCAGGCCCAGTGCTTTACAGCCTGGTGCAGTTTTCCTTTGTAAGTTTTTAGTGTTGACTTTGGAATAAATTTTCTTGAATTCCTTCTACTGCCTTGGCATTTTTGGGAGTACCTGCGTGTATCTTACTTCACAGAGCTCAATAGTTTTTATGTGGCTTTCTAGAATAGTATTTACTTGGGTTTTTATAAGTTTGTTATATCCCTGCTTTTAACATATGCCATGGCATATACAGGTAGCCAGCAATATAATGTTGTTGTCGAACAATGTCTTTGTAACATATTCTAGATAGCGCGAAGATTGTTGACAAATAAATTGTCAAGATTTATTTCCTTAGCTAGTAGAGCACCATTTTCATTATATAGTTACCTTATTTTCCCTTCCTACAACATAGTTGTATTACAGATAACCTAAGCACAAAGAAATTAGTTTAAAATAACAGTCTTGAAATCCATATGACCTGGTGATTTTTGTAAAGGAGCTTCTTATTACAGTTAATATACCAGCATTTACTGTCTGACCATGCTTGGTGGTTGTAGTCTCAATAAATGTACTTTTTGGAGACTGAAGCTAATATTTCTGTCCATGAGACACGAATAAATTAGTATCAACTTTGGACTATGTTTCATAGTTTTATTGAAAGTGCCATATGGACAAATCATACAACAGCCTCTGTTGTATATTTTTCTCTGTCTTTTCAGTATATTCTCTCTCATTATCTTCACAGCATTTGGCTCATGCAACTAACTTATTTAAACAAAAATCTTCTAGAGTAGCATTACATCTTAGAGCTAGTATCTTTCAAATAATATTGCCTTGGCATTTATGAAAGAACCATATTCTTCAAAGTTTTAATTTTTTGTGATACTCATTTGACAGTGTAAACTCAGAGGAGTAGACCCAGAAAGAAGTTATAATGGGGTCAGTAGAATTATTCACAAGTAACTCACAAACACAAGTCTATAGCTTGTGAAGAAGTATTGTTCATGGGTAGTCTTCTGCAAAACACCAGTGCTGGTTGTAACTCCAACACTGATTGTAACACAGCACAGCAAAAGAAAGCCAAGACTTGTTGTAGAGTATTCATTAGAAAAATAAAGTTGTTCACTCTTTGGTAAAATATTTGAGATTTGTTGTTTGCTTGTTTCCAAAAGAAAAGATGGAGTAAAATTTGCAAATACTAGAGCATCATCTAACATCAATAAAGTATATGTACAGTTGAAATGAGAAAACAATCCCGAGTGAATTTCTGTTTCACTAGCTTCCAAAGTGCTAGCTAAGATCTGATGAGGATAGTATCAGTAAATATAGTGAAAACATTGCTGAGACATATTTTTTAGTTCAAGTGCACCTTAGTTTAGAGATTTATCCAGAATGAGAATGAAAACAACATCAGTACTTCAGCATTATTGTCCACCTAGGCTTCCACATATATAAAGTGACTTTACAGTCACACGAGGAAATGTAACGTTTGCAACAGTGACTGCCACCTTTGGCACATTGTTCCTCTTGGAAGTTTACTATATTGAGTGTTTCTTCCATAACCATCAACATAATTTTCACTTGTCTCTCAGAAAATAGTTGAACAGGAAGAAAAGGCAGAAAGCTACAGAAAGTCAATTTCCATGAAACAAAATACTGTGTACTGAATAGAATAGTTTCTGTTGTCTTCATTGTTGTGCTGCCATTAGGAAAGTAATTAACCACCTCCCCTGTTCCTCCAGCTCTTCAACTGTTTGTGAAGATAAGAAAGGACAAAGAGCCTTCCACCACATAGGTAGCAGTAAAGATGTATCGCTTTGGGCATTGTTTTTAAATCACTGTATCCCTATTGTGCCATAATTTCTTTGTTTTCCTTAAATTTTGCATGCAGCTCATTCTGTGCATCTGCCTTGAAGTGAGAGCAGCTGAGGTAGATTTTTGTGTGAAGTGGCAATTCCCTTTGCAATCAAATGGAGCTGCATGACTTCAGCAGATGTTGAAGGGGACTTGCTCAATGGATCAGACCTAAGTCACATTTTCTCAAACATGGGCAGCCGGCCAGACTGCTGTATGGGTATTTCCCTTATTAACAACAAAACAGAAACTGCATCTTTAGTCTGTGTTTGCCTAGAGATGTAATGTTTTTCACGTGAACCATAGCAAATTACAAATTTAAAGAATTTAACTAAATGTTTTCAGGGTTTTATTAGATCTCTGCTTTTTTGTTAACATAAAATAAGAAAAATAAATCTTTGTTTAATTTCCCGGAGTGCTGCACCATATTTTTGATCTGACATATTCAGTTGCACCAGTAATATTATGTTCTACTGTGTCAAGAGAGTAATGAAACGTGACTGAAGTAACCAGACCAGGAATGAAATAAGGCACAAAATATAACAAATTGGAGTTTTATGAACAAAAGGAGGGAGGGTGGGGAAAGGCTCTATATTTTCATAATTATAATACAGTTTCTTACTTAAGCATTCATTAAAATAAATCTTAAAAATTTCTTCACTTTAAAAATGTTATATACTGGAATTACAGGAATGTTCCATACTTTACCTGGAATTTTAATTGCTATGACTATGCTATATCATGCTGAAGGGACTTTCTAATTTGCCATTTTTGTTTTCAGAATCCTATTGTAATTTGCAAGTACTAAAGAATACAATATTACTCTGAATAAGACATAAACTCTTGTGCATATGTGTGTTTGTATATGTGCATACAAATGCACACACACAAAAGACCAGTAAAGTATGTAAGGCTGAAATGTATCTCTAAGACCAAGCCTACACTGCTCCTTATGACTTACATAGTTAATTCAGAAGAAGATTCTAGTGACACTCCAGTCATACTGATAAAGTGTATTTTCATACATGCAGCTTATTCTTTATCTGAGGGGCCATTTTATTTTACCAATAGCAACATAATTTTGTTCTCTGACACACTGCAGTAATTTTCTGTTCCTTTGGGGATTCTTTCTGCCTTGTTGGTGTTGTCCGTTGTAAGGATGCCACCTGCAACGGTATGTTTCTCCTAGTCCTGGAGGTTATTCCATAACCTACGAGAAAATGTGCTCCACGACCTTCCTGACCATGCGGTCCCTGGGAGCCCCTTGAGAAGGACACACAGAGACCACCCGGAGAGGGAGAAGAACAAAGAGGGTGTTTATTCATGGTCAGGGGTTTATATGGAATTTGGAGGGATTCAAACCCACCAATAAGAGACAAGAGGGGAGTCTGGTTCTAGGCCAGTGAGAGTAAGGGGATTTACATTCAGTAGGAAAGGGTTTCAGGTAACATGATGTCACAATCCTCCTCCAGCCCGCTGAGCTTACAGGGTATTCTGGGAAGAAGAAGGAGTGACTTGCAAAAAGACACTCTACCAGACATTGTGTACCTTCAAACATTAAAAACATTAGTTGTTAAGCATTATCAGTGGCTGGTTGATTCTCTTAACAAATTCATTTCTGGCAGGATTTCCTTCATGCTATATATTGTGAACCAATCCCAACAATTTTCCATATGAGGAAGCATTCCCAATTTTAATTAGAACTTCTACGCTCAAAGTCATGACTTGTCTAGAAAATGACACATGGAGCAGGAAATAAAGGTGAGCACCATGATTTAGCTAGTCTTGACTATATATATCATATATATAACATTCGAAAATCCAAAACCTACTCTGCCCTCAAACTTAGGCATCCCAAATCTTTGTGACATCATTAGTCGATATTTATTAGCTCACTTATCATTCTGCTGCCTTTTATTCAGCTAGAAGGCACAGGATGCTTAATTTTTTTTCCCAGAATATGTATAGAATATGAACAATTACCTTCACATATCCCATATTGTAAACTTTCTTATGAAAGGATAATTCTTACACTTGGTTAAGCATATTGGCTAACCCAGGGAGTGACTAGTTCTGAGTCCTTGAATCTTGTCAAAATAAGGCATACAAAACTCTTTAGGTTCAATATCCTGAAACCAGTGCTAGAGAGTTGGTAGTAATTTCTTATTCATGGAAGCATGTTGAATAGTACTGAGAAAATCTGTGTTTGATACAGTATATACAAATTAAAGACCAAATATATAGTAACTCCTCTGCATATATTAAATGATTTTGTATAAAATAAGGGGTTTTACGGTACTTGTCTTTACTTTCACCTTGAAGCAGCACCACAGCCACAGTATGTCCTGATCCCACATGTGGGGTATGGTAATATTCAGGTTTGGAAAAATAAAAGAATCTTAAGTCGTTTTCAAGGGTTGATATTGATGCTGATGTTGTTTAATGTCTTTGTTGCTGGCCTGTACAATGGGATGAAATGAACCTTCAGCAAATATTCTGATGGTATCCATCTGTGGAAAGCTGGCAGAAGCTTCATGAAGTTGAACAAAGTTTAATGCAACATCCTGCAAAAGTTGGGGACATACTGGCTAGCAAGCAGTTTAACAGAAAGGGGGTGAGATGTCCCAGTGGATAAGCCAAACCTTCTTCAGGAGTGTGTTCTTGCAGGAATGAAGACTAACTGCATGATGGGCTATATGAGAAAGAGTGTAGCTAGTAGGCCAGTCATTATTCTTTGTTTGGCACCAAGAATTCAGTACCCAAAGTATCATGTCCAGTTTTGGTCTCTCCAGTACTGAAGAAATATTGACATAAAGAAATTAGTCAGGGCATGGCCACCAAGGTGTTTAGGGGTCTGGAACACAAGGTATTCAAGGAAAGGAGAAGAAAGACCAAGGGACTTTATTTTGTCAGTATGGAAAGGTGATAATGGAAGGAAGCTGTTTTCAAACATCTAGAAGGAAAGTGCAGAAAAGATACTTCTTAGAGGTGCACAGTGAAGATATTAAAGGCTATGAGCATTAGCTACAACAAAGGAAATTGTGTATAGAATTTTAGGGAAAAAAAATGTTCACAATGTGAGTGGTCAAAGACTGCAACAAATTGCCTAGTGAGGTCAGAGACATTCGATGCTTGACTATGACCTAAAGCTGAGGCTAAATATAGATTGGAGGCTGACCATGCTCTGAGAGGGAGGTTGGATCAAATTACTTTCAGAAAATCCAGCTGATCTTCAGAAATTTCTTGCACTTATAAGCACAATATATGATTCCCAGAAGTTATATTAACAGGCCCCATCATAGATTTTTCTCATCTTAGATTTTCTGTTAAAAAAGTCTTAATTTTTAATACAATTTTTACTATTGCAGTGGCTTAACGTTCTGTACAAAGAGAATTAAAGAACCAAATAAACCCCTTTATCCTTTCTTTCCTTTGCTAATCTGTATTTGTGGATATTTTACTGCCAATTAAAACTCTCTGGCTACAATATCCACTAAAATGAGAAGGAAACATTATTGAAGTTTACTTTGCAAACACTTTTATTTTATTCACTTCTTTGTCTTTTCATGGCAAGATAGTAGAATGAAGAAAGATGTACTCTCACTGTCTCATTCCCATTTTGAACATTAGTTTTCTAGAGACCCTTTATTTTATGTTAGAACATCTTCATGCTTGACAGGATCTAAACTCAGTTGCAGTGAAGAGGAAAGCTTCTCCATGTTATGTCTCTTATCTCTAAATTTTTGTATGTCACTTAAAAAGTCTGTATAAGTTAAAAATACACAATGAAATGTTATTCCCTAATGAAGATTTTAGTAGATGGGAAAAAAAGCTAAGGAATTCACTTTTTTAAATGAATTTAAATGATTTTTTTAACCTTTTCTCTTGATTTATCATTAGACTAGAAAATGGTTCAGTGCATTGAACTCAGAAAGTGGCATCCAAAAGTACTGTCAAAGGCCAATAGCTTGTTTATTACAAATTAATTTTTGTTTAAAGAGTACTTGCACATACTCTGGTTTTAAAAGACAGCCATGTTCTTATCAAGACTTGAAATATTAATTTTAAATTTAGAATCTTCAGTGTTATGAAATGGTTGCTAGGTTGTTTTGTGCCAGTTTTTTGTTTATTTGTGGGGGGATTTTATTCCTTTTTTTGTTTTTGAATTTTTGTAGGGATTTTTTTAGAATCATAAAATGGGCTGAGTTGGAAGGGACTTTAAAGAGCATCTAGTTCCAGCCCCTCTGCCATGGACAGGGACATCTTCCACTACACCATGTTGCTCAAAGTCCCATGCAACCTGGCCTTCAACACCTCTGGGGATGGGCCTTCCACAACTTCTCTGAGCAACCTCCTCCGTTGCCTCACCATTCTCACAGTAAAGAATTACTTACTAACATCTTATCTAAGCCTACCTTCTTTCAGTTTAAAGACATTACTTCTTGTCCTGTCCCTACAGGCCCTTGTCAAAAGTCCCTCTCCAGCTTTCTTGTAGACCCTACAGGTACCGGAAAATGCAATAAGGTCTCCCTGTAGCCTTGTCTTCAACTCTCTCAGCCTGTCTTCATTAGAGAGATGATCCATCACTTTCATTATCTTTGTAGCCATCCTCTGGACTCACTGTAACATGTTTATGTTCTTCTTGTGCTGAGAACCCCAGAGCTGGATGCATCACTCCAGGTGTGTCTTAATGAGAGCAGATCAGAGCAGAAGAATCACCTGCTAATCATGCTGCTTTTGATGCAGTCCAGGACACAATTGGCTTTCTGGGCTCCAAGAACACACTGAGGGTTCATGTCCAGCCTCTCATCCACCAGCACCCCCAAGTTCTTCTTGACAGGGCTGCTCTTTATCCCTTCATTCACCAGCCTCTATTAATACTGGGGATTGCCCTGACCAGAACCTTCCACTTGGTCTTGTTAATTCTCATGAGGTTCCCCTGAACCCACTTCTCAAGTTTGTGCAGGATGATATCCTATCCTTCAAGCATGCCAACCTCACCACTCAGTTTGGTGTCCTCTGCAAACTTGCTCCTAAGGGGAAGTACCAAAGGCATTTCCACACAACTTGAGTCCAATAAAACACCACACTTGGACCTCATTTGGCTGATCACGCATCTCCTTCCCTCACTTCATGAGACTTCTATCACCCGAGGCTTGTACCACCACCTCGGTGGATCAGGACTACAACCACTATTGGAGTTTAGCAACCAGGTCTCATTGCTGGATCCAGCAGGTGTCTTATGGGTCCTTCCAGTTACCTCGGTCTCTGCAGCCCTGCTTCAACTGCCTGTGCCAGCACTGCAGCTTCACTTTAGCACTGACTCTCCAAACCATTCCTGACAGATTTTAACATGGGCTGGGAGTCTGGCCACCATCTCATTTTTGTCTGATGGGCGGGAGCTTGGGAATTTTCTGGTTAGCTTTTACCCAGTTTTAGCTTTATCAGTATTGTTGTTTAGCATACTTCTTGTATAGAATTATTTTTTTTCCACTTACATCAAGGCATATTTGATATCTCTCTCTCTTGTACCGGAGAGAGTCAGAGGTATTGAATTGGAGGAAGGACACATCTGTCTGAGGTCTCCACCCCTCTAAATTGTCTCAAACCAAGACACCTGAATACTGTTGGCCATAGGCTGTTGTTCTGAACCACTGTCAGTGCAAATATTTTCCAGCTGTGAGTTCCTCTTTAATCCTGGTGTTCTGGATGCGCTGTGTTATGTTTGTATGGTTTCACAGACAATCAGCAACACATGGGTTGACCACAATCTGGGAATCAATGTTGTATTTTCTGTTTCTCCTGCTAGGATTTGCGATCTTGCTACTTGGCAAAATTGTGAACTTCTGAAACTGAAAAAAAATAAAGGGCGATAGAATGCTAATTACCCTTCTTGTCTATTAACAATAAAAGTGGAAGAATATAATTTACTTTCATAACTCAGACAACTTTTCAAAGCCTTTTCCAACTTTAGGCAGGGCTATACAGTAAAGCTCCTTCCTCCTGTAAAATTCCCACACTGGTCATTACTTTCTGCCTACCCAAATTTTTAATTCATTTTCAAATGTATGAGTCACTGTTGGGATGAGTATGTATTTTATTTTGAGTGTTGGTATTCCATCAAAATATTATCATCCTTTACTTTCTACCTTATATTTTCTGTGCACTGCTGTTGTGCCCTGGTGAGTAATGTATAGTATGGTGTGGGATGGAAAGTAGCTTATACTCTGTTGAGCAGTGATTGTGTTTCACTTCAGAAATGTAAGTCTGTGATCAGTGAAACCAAGAAGTTCTGCTACATGAAAGCACCTAAAAATAACTAATTGTTTTAGGGGAATCGAAACATATCATTTAAATTGGATTTACTTCAAAAGGCATAAGACTATTGATTGCAGAATAGTATATCAGAAGTATGTATGGAGGTTTTGTCACTGAAATTTAATTAATAATTGTTCTGGTAACTCATATGAAGGCACTTGTGATGCAAATGGTAGACTAGATACAAAGTCTGCATAAACTTTGTTACCAGGTTCTTCATCTTAATAAGTATTCAAAAGTTCAAAAATATTACTTTAAAAAGTGTTTCATACTACTTTATTCTGCTTCAATTCTTAGCAACAGAAAAAAAAATATTGCACCTTATAGGTCTCAGAATATTTGTATGAAAAGGTAAACTATAAAATGAATATCAAAAAATGTTTTAATTAAAAAAAAAAAGCTGATTCTGATCTTCATAAAATTTTTATTTCATCTTTCCTGATGGGTATATAACTGTATCAAAACCAACTAAATTAAAAAAAAAAAAAAAACACAAAAAATCCCACCAAAACAACAAAACTCAAACAAAAACACAACAAAGAAAACCAATATCCATTTTAAAGTTTAAGAGTTTTTTGAGCTGCATACAGAGGTTCCTTTCTGAGCCTTTACATCAGCATCTTCATAAGCCACAAAGAGAATCAAAAGCCTACAGATTTCTAAGCTGCTATCATCTCTAGCAGTGTATCCTACATTTCATTCTTTGGTGTGTCATGGACACTAATGCTATCAATCTGTCATGTATGATGCATCAAATACCATGTTCCAGAAATTAAGTGCAGAGATACTGGTGCTGGGTAGCAAGAACAGGAATATATCATCCAGTGAGTTTCCTTTGAGGCTCTGATTGTGTGATAGGAGGCCTAGTCAGCTGACTTACCGAACCATTGCTAACTGAGAGATCATCAGTTGGGAACCTCTCTGACTCATGTGTTCCTGTTTATTTTTCTTACAGATAGTTTAAATTACTGTTCAGCTTGTGAGTTGTGGATTTCAGAAATTTGATACAATTATTTTGGTTTTAGCTTTTCCTTTTCTGTACATATTTTTGTCCTATAGAGGTTTATGAAAAGAACAGAAGAGGATAGATGACCTTTTTACTTAAGGACTCGACTTGAAAGACGGTATCTATGGTTTTGTACATTCTTTTACTCTACTGACCAAGTGTTGTTAACACACCTGAATGCTTTTATGCACAATGATTCATACTGATTTTGTGTGATAGTACTTAAAAGAGACATATTAATATCCAGTAGAATTGTTTGTCTGTTTGTTTGTTTTGTTTAAAGGAGATGTGAAAATTTTACTATTGTCTTGGAAATCTTGTTTAATTTTTTTTCCATAAAACTACAAAATAAGTCACTCAAGCAGAAAATATGACTGTCCTTTTGTGTCTGATAAAGAACCAAAAGATAATAAGGATGAGCACTTAAAGTACAAATCTACCTTTCAGGATTCTTTTTAATTTTGTATTTATTGAGAAATCTGTTCTAAATAGCTTTGGAACTCGTATGTCTCTATTTTTCACTTTTGTTTTCTCATGAAATAAGTAATATAGAGCTGTTTAGTGCAATCTTTCTTCTTTCCATCCTACCTCATATGTAATTGAGATTTTATACTCAAGATAATGAAAAAATAAGTAATCAGGCACTGGTGTTGATGGATGACAGTGATTTAAGACCTAGTTCTGGCTCTTTACACATGTTAACGTAGCATTTATTCACATAAGAAATTACTTTGAGATCAGGAAGAAGGCAGACTCTGTCAAAGCCTTCATTGCTCTCAAAACAATAAGTTCACACTTTCTGGAAAAGCAAAACATCACCCGTCAACTTAATTAACAGTGGAAAAACAAGTTCATTTTAATTATTCATTGGGAAAAATCTAAAATGATAGAGGATCAGAAAGGGGTGTCTGATAGTTACAACAGTGCCATTAATATTAGAATTCATCTTCTTTGGGAATGTTTGTGCTTAGCACTCCTTGTGAGCAACATATGTGACATCACCTGAAGGCCTCCTATATCTGGCAGAAAAATACAGATATCCAATTTGATATAATATTCATGGGAAGAAAAGGGTAAAATTAACCAGAGTAGGACAGGTACAACTTCATTTTTTAAAATTATTTACCCTCTTATAAGATGCTGACAAGTACTTGCTTTCTATTATGGCTCATAAACAGGGGGACCTATTAGTGATATTATCGAGGTGATGAGCTGTGGTGGCCTATGTAAGAAAGTGCACAAGTTCAACTATCTCCATTTGTCACAGTGTGTCAAATTCAGCAGCCATGGCCACTGTTTGACATTAACTATCTAGCAAGAGGTTTAAACATAAGGAACTTACTCTTGTGGACATATTTACTCCTTCCTTCATACACAGCCGGTGAGTTTTAAGTATCTGGTACCATGCCAAGATTCTGCATTCATGTGCTGTTTTAAAGGTGAACTGGTGGGAGAAATGAACCCAGTTCAAGAGTGATTACAAGTCAGAGTTGCAATTTGCTAAAAAGATTACAATAAATACAAAGATACAGAGAAAAACTGGTTTTAACCCACAAAAACAGATGTATAACCCTGCACCCTGGGACATAAACAGAATGGTGTTCAATATCCCCTGTGCTGAGCACCACACGGTCCCTCTAAGGAAAAAAGTGGCAATTTTAAATGCCTGACTCACCCACCTGAATTGAGCCAGTCACCTCTATCAGTGCTGAGAAATGGACACATCTGATGGGATGAAATCACTTTTTGGAACGGACTACCTCCCTTAGCTATATAAGAAAATACTCAAAACTTAAGTCCTTTTATATAAAAAGTCAGATAAAACCTTTAATTCACTTTAACTTATACAGGGAGTATAGATATTGACATTAGGTTGCTGAAAAGTACCTATTGAGACCAGCATATTTTTCTACTCTTCCTTCCACTATCCCCAGATTAAATGTGCATTAATAAAAAAAAGATTGGCTTATCTAGCACAAGCGTCTTCAGGACTTTCATTCAAAATACGTTTTTAATTTATTTTTCTTGTTTGGCAATGGAGTGGGTTTTGTGTTGGTCTAGTCTCCTATAAAATCCGTTGCAATTTTTTTTTTTAATTGACTGTTTTTCTCAGTTTCATGTTGTTTTCCTTCTTGCAACATCATTCCTTTCTTTTCCCTGGGCATCCTTCCATTCCCTCCTCCAGTGTTACCATAGAGATCTACAATCACAAATTTCAGCAAAGAAACTCAGGCTGAAGCAATAAACCAAAATGTCAGGAAGAACTACTTTGCATAACTCAAAAAAAAATTTGTACATTTGGATAATTATTAATTATGTGATATTTTTACAGAATTTGGGCATATCTGTGGAGATTGCTTTTAATGTTTTGCTTTTAGTTTGTACTCATCTATTTGCATTATTAGCTTTGGCAATAAATACACTGATGTGAAACGTATCAGCTTGGCAAGCCCCTTGTCTTCTGCCTTGAGTATCCATTTTAAACAGCTAAGAAAATAAAACCTGACACTTTCCAAAACAAGACTAGAAACTAAATGAAATATACTATGCATAGTATATATCTATATGTCTGACAAAGAAATTCATTGATTACATGTTGGTAATTGTGAATAAGGAAAGCAGAAGAGTTCCTATTATATAAGAAGGCATCTAGAATTAATTGGCTGTCCTGTGTCTAGATACTATTCTATAAAACTTAGTAGGGAAAAGCCCCTGAACAATCAGCAACATATTTCTTTTTTAAAATCCTGTTTTCTTCTACATGTAAGGACATTATGAACATATTATATAATTAGTTATGTATCGGGTTAATTGTTAGTTGCCTAGTCATTTATAAATCTGTCCTGATTTATCATATGCTGTATAGTGAAGCAACCTCAGTCTATGTAAAATGCATTTGGTGCACAAAAATACTACAATACAATTTGAAGTGGTCGTTTGCATCCCTGTAGTTCTTGATTGCTCAGTTTGAGAGTTCTCATTCTTCATTTAATATGGTGTCTTATGGGTCAGTAATTGTTTTCCTTTTAGAGTAGCTGTTTAGAACTATTATTATAACAGAATTATTTATATGACCCTATAATTAGAACTCAATGAAATGTCACGGTTTTATTTTTAAGATTGTATTAGGTTTCTGTGGTAAGGTCTTGGTAATGAGGGGACTACAAGGATGGCTTCTATTAGAAGCAGCTAGAAGTTGCCTGACTAGCTCATTGGTTAGAGCATGAGACTTCTAATCCCAGGGCTGTGGGTTCATGCTGCACGTTGGGTGCCTAAGGAACTATGGTGTGTTCAACTTTGCTGGATGCCACGTGCCCACTCAGCTGCTCTATCACTGCCCTTCCCAGGCATAAAGGGGATGGTGAATAAGACAGAAAATGGCTCATGGGTTGGGATAAGGCAGTTTATGAAGGCAAAAGCAAAGCAAAAGGTTGCACAAAAGCAAAGTGGAAAATAACAAAGTTTATTCTCTACTTCCCATCAGCAGCAATGTCCAGCCACACCCTGAGAAGCAGGGCTTCAGCGTACACAGTGGTTTCTTCACAGGCAGCCAACGGAAACAACAAATGCTCCAATTCTGCTCCTTTCCTTAGTTTTTTTATGCAAGCTGACATCATATGATATGGAATATACCTTTGTCTACTTTGAGTCACTTGCCTGGTTTGTTCACCTCCCAGAATCTTGTCCTTGATTGGGGAAGGAATGTTACAGTACTGGTGCTGTGCTCAGCAGTAGCCAAAACACTGGTGTGTTATTGACACCTTTCTAGCTACCACTGCAAAGCACAGCACCGTGAGTGCCGCTGTGGGAAAATGAACTCCATCAGAGCCAGATCCAACACAAATATATATTATTTATATATATACATTCTAGGCTAAAAATAGTCTGAGAAATATTTCTGTCTTTTTTATTTTATTCTCTCTGTTTCAAAACTTATCACTGAAAAAAAAATCATGTAATTATTTATGCAGGAAAGAAAATACAGTCCAAAAAAAGTGTAACTGAAAATTAATTTTGAATGCTTCTGGTGCAAAGTTCTAGATCTTGAAAATTTTATTGGATAAGATTAGATACACTGGAAGACAACATCTTGTCTTTTTTTGGAGTTAAATACAAGCAAAAGAAAAATATTTCTTTAAATTAATTTATTAAGAAGTATTGTGTTAGTATTTTCATATTTTAATATAAGGAATCTTGAGAGGAGAATAAAAAAATGGAAAGTGTAGTTGTTCACAATTGAAATTGGAATGTAATTTAGGTCAATTTTACCCTTCCAAGTTGATAACAAAATAACTACCTATAAGAGTGGGATAAAGAATGAACTCAAAACTTTAAATATAAACAAGTGTTTATGTCAATTGTTTTTACATTAGTTGTTTCACTACTTAACATTAATTTCTCAAAATTTTGAAAAAATCAAAACAAAATGCTGTTTTCTCACAGAGATTTTAAAAAATGCTAAAAACCTTGAAATCCAATTCTTGAAATGTTTCATAATTTTAAAAGATACCGTTCCTTAAGAGACTGACAATTATTAACACCATTTCTAGAAAAAAAAAGTATGAACAAGTTCAAGTACTTTAGTGAAACATCAAAAACAAAAAAAAAGGAAAGTTTTTTTATAAGTCATCCAATAATTTTGGATGTTTCACTTCTATACTTAGTGTACCTCAAGGCTGAAGGACTCAAAATTAGAAGCCAAAGTGCTTTTCAGTTCCATATTATAAAGGAAGTCTTTCCTTTGTTTATTTTTTGACTATGAAAAAGGTAGCAGGAATAAAGAACCTGAATTGATTTTTCATGGATATTCACTACTCATGTTTAACCCTTAATATTAGAGTTGCCTTATGGAGGAGCATCCTAAAGGTAGCGTTTATTTTCTAAGTGGAAAATAACCAAATAAATAAACTAACCAAAATAAAATAAAATAAAATAAAATTTTAAAAACCCACATCAGAGTTAGTAAAAGAGTCTTGACCCTTAATGAAACTGTCATGTTGCACCAGCTTGTGTCTGCTAGTCATAAAGTATCACAGACCTCTGGTGGCTCAGATTGTTTATGATAATTTGTCAAAAATATTTTATTTTCTCAAAAAATTAGCAGGGAGGAGAAGGGGAAAGGGGTCCATGAGTTCATGGAGACAAACCCTGTCTTCCTCTGCCTGTATCACATGCTGGATAAACACTTCTAACTGATGTTTATGTAAGCTGTTTCTTACAGAGGTCTAAGATATATTTTCTGCCAATATCTTTCACAAATTATTCCAAAGTTGGGCTGTACTTAATGCTAAGATGTCTAACTTTAATGGTTTAACTAAGGGCTGTGGTAGATTTGCCTTGGCAGAAAAAATCAGACAGATGAAGCTGTTAAAGCACTGAAGTGTTTGTCTCTTCCCTGGTCCATTAATGCAGGGATGCTTGATACTACAACTGATCACCCCTTGACTTATCTCAGTGCTCAGTCCAGTATATTAAGCTAAATGAAAACTAGATGTCTGATTTTAATCTTCTGCCACAAATAAGTCTATTGCTTTTTGCCCCATCTTCAGTGAGCACAGGGAGCAATTTATTTATTTCTGATATGCCACTTCTTTGATGTATTTAAAGGTTAAGAAGGATGCAGAGTTTTAAAGTGTAGATTTGTCTGACTCTTCACAGGGAACTGTTTGTCAATACACAAGAAAAAACTAGGGAGAAGAAAATGTGGGATTAAATCAAGCCATAGGGCCAGCAAGCCTTCAAGAAGGTTGGATGTGGAGTGCCCTGTCACTGATGAAGGGGAAGTTTTATGTCTCATGCAGTTCACTATAAAGCAGATGAGATAGGCAGATGAGGATGAGGGGGTGTGTTTGTTTGGGGTTTTTTTGTGAAAATCTATCTGTAGGTAAAACAATTTCAGCATAATTAGTATTTTTTTCCTCACATGATTATCATGAGATATTTTAATAGAATCATAGTTATGCTGAGTTAGGAGGGGCTCATAAGGATCATCAAGTCCAACTCCTGGCCTAGGGCAGGGCACCCTAAGGATCACACCATGTGCCTGAGAGCCTTGTCCAAACACTTCTTGAACTCTGTCAGGCTTGGTGCTGTGACCACTTCTCTGAGAAGCCTGTTCTAGTACTCAACTATCCTGTGAGTGTAAAACCTTTTACTGATGTCTAACCTATACTTTTCTTGACTCAGCTTCGTGCATTTTCCTTCAGTCCTGTCGCTGGTCACAAGAGATTGGTATTTGCCCTCCACTTCCCCTAATTGGTTGAAGACCACAATGAGGTCTCCCCTCAGTCTCCTCCAGACTGAACAAACCAAGTTACCTCAGCCACTCCTCTTAAAGATTCTCCTCCAGACCCTTCTCCATCCTCATGCTCCTCTTTTGGATGCTCCCTAAGAGCTTAATTCTTAAAATGATAGATTGCATGGTTGGATGTAGGGATACAGCACTCCTTGAATGAGTCATCGTCGTGCCAGGCGTTTGAATGCTCTGGAGATTCAGCTATATCTTTACTGAGGGCTTATAGTATGTCTCTCAAGGATAAAAGAGAGGCTGGAATATTTATCTAAGGCACAGAAGAGTGCACTGAGAGAAGCTAGGAAGACACAAGCCTAAGAATAAGGGATGCAGCAATGTTTGTTTAGCCATTATTCCTTAAAAAATTAAAACTACTAAGATATAAAGAATTATTGTAATATATCAGACGACTGAATTAGTAAAGGGAAATCAGTATAACTGTCCATGTCACTGACTTGCTGCACAGCTTCTTACCAGCACAGATACATTACAAGGCCATACCAAAGATGTGGAAGGATGTCCTTCACCATTAAATATAGCTTTTGTCACCTCATAATTTCAATTTCTCTATATAGTCCTTATTTAAATGTTAGGTAAAATGTTCTATTCACTCAGCTGTCTCAATTTTCTAGGGGTTTTTAAATTCAGAAAAATATATCCTATTTTGGTAACTGCACTGATATCAGTCATAAATACACCCCTTATGCCTTTTTACTTACTGCTACAAAGTAGTTTACACACCTGTTGCTTTGTTCCCTGTGCAAACAGATAATAGGGTTTTCAGTGATACAAAGGCTCATCATAAATATGTGGAAGGCATTGTGGTCTTTCTGTCTCAAAGATATGTGTGACTGCAAGGAATAGAAGAAATTCAGAGCCTCAGGCACAAGCAGATGAGTGGAAGATGTCAGTCCAGCACTCAGGAGACATGCAGATTACATTACTAACCTCCTAGAAGTCAAGAACTAACAAGGTCACTGATATCAAAAGCTGTTTTACAATTTCTTTCCTAAACTAAGGAGGTGATGAGATGGCTTTCCCATTATCAGCCCCCTTGCAGGATGCATGCTTAACTTGAGAACTGAAATGGAAGAAAGTTTCTGCAGGAGTTCAGTAAGCCACTATCCCAGCTCATCACAACTACGTGCATTCTTCAAGCAATGGGAAATGGACTAGACTGGGATAGCCCACATTAGTCACTGCAGATATGTCAAGACTGCAAGCAAACTCTCAGGATGCTGAGGAGGACCTGGCTCAGGGTAAGTGATGGAGCTGGAAGTTAAAATCCACTGGACAGGACACCAGAAGCTGTTGTACATAAGTACTGCGCGGGAGGCAAGCAAAAGTTAGAGTTGTGAGAGATGGCTGAATCTCACAGGTGGTTAAGTGGGAGGTATGTGAGAAAATGCCATACTCCACAGCTAATTGGAGGGGAGTATCTGGAACCTTTGGGGGAGTGTAATATTGTGTGGAAAACAGCACTCAGGTAACCATCAGTAACAGCATATAATGTCAAGATTGCCTAGGTAACAGGATCAGAAATGACATATTTGTTAGCAAAACTAGTACTAACTAGTTTTGAAAGAAATTATGGATTCAACTGTTTACCTGGGGGGAAATTGGGAAGGGAAAGGTAGATACAAGTATGATGAAAAGGAAGGCCAAGAAGAGAAAATGGGCACTTAGGTATGTAAATGCTGTGAAGGCAGTTTATGGCATTGTCTACTTGGAATCCAGTTCTAGCTCATGGTAGCTGGAGCAGGACAAGAAACCAAACCCTCTAGTCTGACCCTGAAGCAGGGTTCACTCTATGCCTGCAGTCACTGAGCCTGGGGTGGACATGGGGCAGGTGATCTACGTCTCCAGACAGGGAGCACATAGTCGGGTGGATTGAACATCCCAGTATTACTCTGTCAGTGTCTGTTCCAGGCCTCACGGCATCAACAGCCATCCACCTTTTCATAAAAGGAGTATTATTTTTCCTCACATGACTTCAAAACCTGTCATCCCTTGACTTCAAGGCATCAACATCACGCAGACATAATTTGAATGCACTTGCTATTAGATCTCAGTTTGCACTTTGGTCTGTGTCTTTCATTAGCCTATATCATTCATTGAGATGGCAATGAGATGCTCTGGGAACCCTTTCCAAATGACTGGGGTTTCCCACAGAGTTCTTTTAAGTATAATTCTTCAGTTCATCCTCATGCTCTGTATTTCCAGACTACTTGTATGGTACCAGCTTATCAGCTCTGCCTCTGCTCCAGCATGAACCAAAACCTTCCATCACCTGAACTGGTCCTTTCAGGAGTCTACAAAAAGCCTCTGAAAGAGAACAATCTATTAAAACAAATGCCTTTAAAACAAACACTAAACCAACTAAATAAAAAAAAAGACCAACCTCAAAAAAACCAACCCAAAACCAAACAAAACCCCCCAAAGAAACAAACAAACAAACAAAAAACCCCAAACCAACCAAGCAACAAATGAACTAACAAAAAAAAAAAAAACCAAAAAAAACCAACACAAAAATAATACCTTTCAAAAAAAAGACAGAGGAAAGGATAAAAATGCAGAAGGCAAATATATATATATATATATATATATATATCTATGATTGTTGCACTTAAGCTTCACCTTGTATATGTAAGTTTATTCAGAAACACTAAATCCTGAAACTTATCTTTCAGGAAAAGAGGATGGAAAAGCAACGCTACAGCCAAGCAATGTCTGAATTTGTCTCATTGTAATCATCCCTGAAAATTCCCTAATGAATTTCACAGATTGTCATTTTGTCATTTTCAGAGGCACCCTAGCATCCCACAAACCCTGAACTGTTCAACTCTCCATATTTTTTTCGGCAGATGAGTCAGTATCAGTCTTTCAACTGAGGTTTTACTATATAGTCCACCAAGATTCAGAAGAAGAATTATAGTGATTTCCTGTTTTCTGCATAGGCAAGTCAGGCTCCAGAACAATTAAAACTGTAGTATTTCATACAAAAAAAACCTACTGCACACTCTTCAAGTTGACAGATTGCTATACAATATTTATAAAAATAATATGTTCTTGGTAGACTCCATACTGAAATTCAAGCAAAGAAATTCAATCCTATTTCCTGAGGAAAACATAGCGCACTTCACATCAGATGGATTTTATCTGCAAAAAAAGATGAAAGATTCACACAGCAGAGAAATCTATATGGTGATAAGGGGGGTTGGGGTGGTGTCGGGATGAGCCAAATAAAACAATTATCCATGCAAATACTGAAAGAGACCTTGCAGAACTACTGCAGTTATAGTACAATCCTCTTAGACCACCCTGCTGCTCACTCAGCTGGATGCTCTTTTGGCTGCTGTATTTGGGTCTTACTAATTTACAGGTGCCTGTTCTGTGCTTGCTTTGGTCTGAGAGTTTTTCTGGTATATTCATAGCACATATGCTTTTGCTATCTTGCCACAGAAATGTGATTATGTGGACCAGGTGGCCTTATCCCACAGAACAGGTGCTGATGCCTGTGTCACCCCTCCACCTTTTAACTACATCATATTCTGTGAGTACCCCAGGCTTTATGGGGATGAAAAGCAAATAAGTAGAGAGGGGCGCCAATGAGTTTTAGGTAGCTTTTTCCTTTTTTCACTTCAACTTATGAGACTTATAGATATAGATAAAATCTAATGTACAGTCCAAGATACATATTTCCCTCCCTCAGTGCATATAGTGTGTTGCAAAGACTGTAATTTGAGGCTTCTTAGAATGTGTTTTCTCTTGCAAGTAGTTTCTGGAGCAAAACTTACTGTCTTTCTCAGTCATGTGTTTTTATTTTCTCATTTCCTCAGCAATGGTTGTACAGGGCTCTATCATAACAAAAGTGTCTTTTCCCTCCCACCAGCACCCTTGTTTCCTGTGGGGGCCCATGTTAGGTTTAGCAATAACAATTCAAGAAAGTGCTTTGTTCTCCCTTTTTGAGAATATTTCATTCCCTTGCACTGGTCCTCTACAATAAAACATACAAATCAAAGAAACTAGATGATATCCAGCCTTTCCCATTCAGTAACCCACAAGTGCTATCCAAGCCTACCTTTTCCAGATTTATTCTAATTAATAACTTTTCTCAAACATCTTTTAATAATGTAGTTTTATAGATGGCTTCTTTTTGTTCCCTGATGTAAAAAGTGTTCAGAAGGTATTAAAATACAATAAAAAAAGGCTCTAAATTTTTCAAGACTTTCTCATAGAGCAAGAATATAGGGCACAGAACCTAGGGAAGATCAGTGATCTTCTAAAGTAGTAGCTGCAAGTCAAACAAGTCTATCTTAAGTGATAATAAATATTTGCATAGAGAAACTGAATTTAATTTCTTGTCTGTACTGTCAGTGGGGCCTCGAGAGCACTCGAGCCCACCTTAAATGAGACACTGAGAAAGGGCTTAATATGCCAAAATGCAGATAACTGGCTATCAGGGATAACTAGCAACCTCCAGTTGCTTTCATCTGGGATTCAGAACTCTGATGGATCACAGATAGTTTTCTCTGATGTGTTTGCATGCTTTGGGTGTTACTAGGCAATTATGAAGCAAATGATTCCCACTCTTAGTGCCTGGTAAACTCATTTACAAATTACCTGTAATTGTTAATCATCAATGACTACATTGGGAGCTTAGAAAATCAGCTCATGTTTATGATTTACAAATAGACTTTTTAAATAAGATGATTTAATTTTGAGCTGAATCCCAAAGGCAAATCAGATAGATCGAAACCTATGGAATTCATAGCCTGAGTATAGACAAAATTCTTCATTTCATCTCAGGAACCAAAGCTGTTTTCTCTTTTAGCACAGATGAAATAGCAGAAAAGTTCAAACATTGGTAGGATTTTCGGTTTGGAACTCACTAATTGCTCTCCAGCCTTTTTCTTTCTCACATCATCTTGAAGAAGTCCTCATTAAATGATCAGGAATGGAAGACTAAAGAGAATCTAATCAGCTCAGTGGAAAATCTAAGTATGAAATAAAAAATAGAATCATGGCATTTATTAAACCAAAGTTTTCTTTCCAATGTAGGTTTTTATTGTGCTTTAGTACACATAATGTAGACAAAGTTAAGAGAATTACAGCAATCGTCTTATTTTTCTGCTGTCTTGCTCCCATGGAGTTTCTTATACTACCTCTCAGGCAGGCATAGAAGGATACTTATTTTTGGATTTAGTATTGTCTTATTTGATCAACTTTGTACGTGGTAAAATACAAAGTCCATAAACTCACATTTAAGAAGATGTTTTTTAAAGGAAACACAAATATCGTACTTGTTTTGTGTTATTGTACCCCAAAAGGCATTGTCAGACAACTCAGTTAAGAAAGAGTTAAGAAAAGACGGAAAAAAACAAATGAGCATTTGGAGAAAATGAGGGAAAAAGAGACATATTTCACTGAAAACTTCAGCATACTGTATTTCAGCTTTTAGTGTTTTTTATTATCATTGCAGTAAAACATTTTAGAGCTTTCAAAACATCACTCAAATGACTAATTTCTCTACAAAGTGTGATCTGGAGTGGATGCCTGCTTGTATATTGGGAAATTTAAAAAGGCAAAAATAAAATGGGCTCTTTTCTTAATAGTTAATACACATAAATGCACTTTATATTCTTTTTGTTTGAGACATTCATGTGATAAGGTTTAACAAAGGGCTGTTTCTTCTTGTAAGTATGAAAACCTATTGATTTTAATGCTCAGGCTGCAGTAGTTTCAGTTATTTAGGTTCTTCTTCCCAAGAATAATAACAGATGTGTAGAGACATTAAAAATACACTACTTTTCTGCTAAAGAGAAACTTTTAACTCTTTGTTCACAAATCCAGACATTCACATAAATGCAATAGATAAAAGGAATATCATGCTACAAGGAATCTGAGTTTTGTCATTAACTTATTAACATCAGGATGTGGAAATCCAATCTTTAGGAAAGTCATGTGTAGTAGTTTTTGGGCTTTTTTTCTTTTGTTAGAAATATCATTTGCATATTTTGCCACACCAGAAGGGAGAAGAAAATTATTTCATTGTGTCTAAGCTGACAAGATTCTGTTCTGACTGACAGAGCTCAACTCCAGGAATGGGAAAATCATTTGCTCTCTAGAGCATCACTTAGCAGGTGCCAACAAGGGCATCTACAAAAAAAAAAAAAAAAGGCAATAAAATTTCCTTGTGATCTTTGTTTGTTTTATTTTTTCCTGACTGCTCATGTTCATGCCTGCCCACTAAAATTTCAGTTTTTTTCTTAAGTTATCTGTCTCACTGTATATCAATGAGAAGAGTTGCTAATGCTATAATTAATGCAAATGTAAATTTTTCTTGAGTGGCATATGCAGTACAACATTTTTATCTTGTATTTCTAGTTGCTGTTAAGTAGAAACAGTGTTCAAAAGGCTTATGAACAGATTAGACATTATATATTTGAAAGTGTTTATATACTTAAACCTGGCCATACAATTACATTGTAAGTGAATAAGAAAAATCCAGTGTGAAGATTGATAATGCTCCTGTACCCCAGAAATGCCATGGAGTGGAAAGATTGTAGGAAAATTTATTTACAAAATTGAGAACACTAGACTGAAAAGAACATTAATCTTAATGACATTTCAAACACCAGATCTAGGGAAAGACATGCTCCCTGTTCCTCTCAGGGCTTTTATCATACCTGGCCCCGCTCTCTGTGAGGTCCCTTGACATATTGGCAGGACTTGCCTTTTTCTCATAGCAGGGAGAGCTTCTCTGGAATGCAGGAGGAGAAAACATCTAAAACTCTCTTTGGGAAAGATGCCTCTTCTAGGCAGGAAGGTCTTCCTAAGCAAAAGAGTCTGATCTCATCACAAATCTTCTAGAAGGACCTCCTACCCTTACATCCAAGCAAAAGTGAATGTTCCTGATTTTCTTTTCTCTGTACATGCCCAGTGTTAGTATTGACTTTCATATGGAAGGGCCAGCAGTTCAATGCAGAGAAAGAAAAGGTTAAGTGGGGAAACTATCTTGATATTCTGAAGCATTCAGAAAGCAGGTTAAACAGGGGCAGTCTGTTTTAGGCAGCTGCTTCTTCACCACATTCCTTATGGTGCGGCAGGTTGGAGGAAGTTAAGATACAGATTTTAATAGTGCTGGGTAAAAGAAAATTTTATCTAACACAGAATCAGAAACTTTTAGAGCATACTAAACCAGCCTTGGTACAGTTTGAATGCCTTTAGCAACGGTGTGGTTGGCAGGCTTATGCATTTGCCTAACCATATGTGATATGCCATTTATAAAGTAGCATGCCAACATTTATCTTAAGGCTACTTATGGACAAATGCTCAGCCAACTATAATTCAGAGCCTGATAGCTAGATAATCAATGCATCTAGTAGAACATGCTAAATGGATTTGGTATTTACCAGATGAATGGACATAAATGAATAGAATCATTAAGCTTGGAAAAGGCCTCTAAGATCATTGAGTCCAGTTGTTAATCCAGCACTGTCAGGTCCATCAATAATCTGTGTCCCCAAGCACCACATCTACACATCTTCTGAACAGTTTCAGGGACAGTAATTCCAATGCTTCCCTGGGCAGTCTGATCTAATGCTTGCCCACCCTTTCAGTGAAGAAATTTTTCCTAATATCCTATCTAAACTTCCCCTGGTACAACTTGAGGCCATTTCCTCTTGTCCTATTGCTTTTTACCTGGGAGAAAACATTGACCCCCACCTGTCTGCAATCTCCTTTCTGGTAGTTGTAGAGATTCATAATGTCTGCCTTCAGTCACCTTTTCTCCAGAATAAACAAACTCAGTCTACCCAGCTGCTCCTCATAAAATTTGTGCTTCAAATAACATGATATAACATTCTTGATTTCCAGTAACAGTGCATGTTGTCACATCCCCATGCATTAATAAAATAATGATGATCATAACAACATTCATCCCTCTGTTTAGGATTGCTAGCTGTGTATGACAGATTTTCACAGAACTATAAATAGTGGATGGAGGTTAGGTGTTCAATGCTGCTTCCGCTGGCAGTAGTAGGAACATTTGTTCAAAGTGGTAGATGTGCTTATTATTTTTGCATTGAAGCACTATTAATTGCCTTCACAAATTCTTTTCAACTTTGGAAATCACACTTTGGCACTGCAAAATGCATGCCTGGAGAAGATAATGAATAAGGAAGAACAAGACATTTTCTGCCTATAGTCATGAGGCTTCCAGATGAGGAATGAGTAAATATTTGCTCTGACACCAACCATCTTGAGTTCTGTGACTCCAGTTATCTGACCTGCATGTACAGCCATCAGCATGAGAGGTAGCCTATCACACATGACCACTTGCCAGATATTTGCAGTTGTTATGTCCAACGCAGTCCACAACAACCATACAGATAATACTTATCGTGTCATTATTCAAAGTTTTTAAGTTATTTTGTTTTCAGCCTTCCATGTAATCATGAGATGCCTTTTCAAAAAGCTAGTTTTTTCAGCACAAAAATGTTGTGCAACAAATCTGAGGTAGCGGAGTCAATAATTTTCCAAATACTGGTAGCAACTTCACTTGGTGATTTTCCAGCATACCTGAACTGGATGTTGTTACTGCTGCTTGCTGGGCAATATATTGGATTATATTCTGGTAATATGTTGTATCATGAAGAAGTCTGGGAGCCACTTCAATTTTCATGTGGTATGTTGTCATTACTATGACAAATGTTGAATGATATGAATATTTTTTATATATATGAAAGATATAATCACTGATATGAATAATGGGAATTGTTTATTCAAATTCCAATTTTGAATGACCCTCGTTTTCAGAAATAATGTTCTCCTACACTGCATACATTTCTAGCTTCTATTCAATGTCATGGCTAGACTAGTAGTTATTTCAAATAGTTTACTAGTTTCAGGGCCAGCTCATTTATTGGGCTTCAACTTGTAGCAGAAGAGTAAAAATGGAGGATGTGTAAAACTGAAACAGTCAGAGAAAAGAAATAGAATGATGGGCTTAAATATTTTTATAAAATATTAATAAATATTTTTATTTCAGCTAGATTACTGACAGGTGTAGTGTTGTCAGAATTTTAGCCTGAAGCCTGAATTTTAGACTTCTGAGTTGAAAGCTCTGTATTTGATAATTTTTTGCAGATACTTTTTCCAGACTACATTGAAGCAGATAAATTGAAATTTTGTAATATCATATGTGCGTCAATGGCTTATTCCTAAATTCTGATAACATAGTGTTAAATTTTATAAATTATCTATAGAGGCATTGTAAGGGGTTTCAATAAATACCAGTAGGAAAAAGAAACCTTTTTCATTAAAAAGGAGATTAACATTAATGAGCAACACAAAGTGTTCACAGAGGAACACAGTGTCCATGTTTAAAATAAGAATCTGAAAGAGGTCACAGCTACGTGATTTCTATGTTTTTCATGTCATAAATGCAAAGAAGTAAACTTACAGATCCTCTTGTATGAGAAAAAAAATATCCATTTTATTCTGCCCTTCTAGCTAACACACAAATAGTATCATATTGGGGGGAAAAAAATGTTGACCACAAACATTAAACACTTCACTGTTTAAATACATGAAGCAAAACAGTCATTTTGCTGTGCTGCATAATTGAATATAAACATTGTATGGAATCAGGAAGCCATGCATATACAATTTACATGAACCAACAAGGGAACTTATACTATCACTTCATCTAAAACTGAAAATCAAGTATACACAAGAAAGGAGAAGAAAAATACTTCCTTTATTGAACTGATATGGTATAACTATGCCTTTTGACATTTTTACATGCCATGTGTTATGTCCCTTATACCCATCCTTTCTTCATCTAAACAAGCTATAATGAAAAGGACTTCGCTATAATTAGTTCATATAAACTCAAAATATGACACGTTCTTTTACCCAATAGTATCGTACTTTGCCAACTTTGACTACTGCTTGTTGGTATTAAAGAGTGCTTTAAGGTGTAAGCTGAGATAGGTAACTCTATGTGGCAAGGAATAGTGTATAGAAACATTAGGGCAGTGCAGGCATCTATCCTACGTGGGGAAAGAGGATGCTCAGATCGGTAAGATCCACTTATGAAGACCATGTAGCTGCTTTGGACTTAACATGCAAGGATTCACATAACAGAAATGTGACAGTCTGTCTTTCAGCAATCTGTCTGATTTCATACAGCTTGGTTTGGAGTTATGTAATTAGTTGTCACCCTTAATCTGTCCTAAAGAGTCAAATGCCTTAAATAGACAATACAAACTAGCATTTTGTAAGAAGAGAGAAGAGAGTGGCAGATGTCATCTTAGATCTCTATAGCAAGTAATTGACAGGGCGACAGCAAGGGCAGGCCTCTGCCTGCCCGGTCAGTCCTTTTTCATTTATAGTATGTTGCTTTCTCTGGAGACAAGAAAAATTGACAGGTAATTCTGAAAACAAAACAAAATGATACAAAGCAAGAAAAAACTCCCTCAAAGAGAAACCCAAAACAAACACTTCCAGAAATGACAGCATTTTTCGGTTGCATTCTCATGTTTAAATTAATCTCAGAGCACAATGGTGCGAGATTAATGGCTGGGCTCAATGGTCTTAGGAACCTTTATGATTCTATGATTCCATGATATAAGGAAAGTCACTGAGTTCTGTGAGGTGAACATATAATGGGTTCAGAAAGAACATGAGCTATAGCCTTTACTTTCACATTATTTTTCATACCAACAACTACAGTCATTGTTTACATTTGTATTGAACAAGTTTTCTGCTGAACTCAGTATACAATAGATTTGTAATTCTTGTTAGATAATTGGGACTTCGTACATATACATATTTGAAAATTTGTTGACTGTTCCCTAATTCCATCATACAAATTTTATACCTACATAGAAGTCCCTAGCTCCAGTTTAATTCATCAGCAAGAAGTGCAATTATGTGAGCAAAAAAGTCCTTAAAATTCTTATTGTAAGGAAAGTCCCTGGTAAAAATGTGTAAAATGTAAAGTAATAAGACAGTCAATTGAGAAGTTTCTGTGGTAAATGAAAAAATAACTTTAGACTGAGTCTAACATTATTTTATGAGGAAATATATTCAAAATAAACTTAATGAGCAAGAAAATTTGAATTTTGCATTTCTTTGTAAAAAAATACTGTAAACATCACTACAGTGGTAACAAAATTTCACTTTACTTTGATGGGTCACAAAACATGTAGAAATCCATTAGCTCATCTCCGCATATAACATATAACATGATTTATTAAGATTCATCTATGCAGCTACATTTTTCACTTTTACTAGACCTGTTACTGCATTTCAAGATTTTATGGGGATTCCTATGTCAACACAGTATTGATAAAATGGTTTTCACTCTGTTGCATGAGGGTCATAAAATAGATACATGAAAATGTTTTGCTGCTTCTTCATAGCAAAGAAAAGTCTGGAATAACTGCTAGCAATATGGTGTTTACAAAAAAGGTATGGTCTATAGTTAAGTGAAACTGAGTATTTAAACTCCTTTTATTTCTTAATTAAATAATAATTGATTTTTAAACTGACACTTTTTATATTAGACAAGTGGATTTAAAACCTTACTTTGCGGTATTCACAAAAAATATATTTTTGATCTATAAAGAATGTCATTTGGCTGACTTCAGGATTAGACTTCTTTGTTTCCTTACCAATCAAGGGTAGCAGGAAAATTGAAAGAATGGGATCCCTAGTACAGTCTTACCAAGATGAGTAAGTTTTGCTGTACGTTTTCCTGGGAAAATGCTGTTGTTGTTTCCCTGGGACACTTTGAATTTTCAGCCTCTTAACCAAGGGAGTTCATTGGTGCAAGCATCAATTTCAGTTGCACCAGAAAGTTCAGTGTAATATCTGATGCTTTTACAGGGAAAAAAAAAATCTGTGTTGACCTCACTGGAATATAGAAAATCCTGACAATCAGAAAATTCAGGTTTGGTGTAAACTCCATAGAGATATTTGAACAGATATCGTTTTTCATTAGATAGAAAGTAAATGTTTCCACGCTTCATGCATTAAATATAGTTCTTTTCTAACTCCTTTCTTTGTAGTAGTTGAGTAGGTTTCAGATCTACTACTCTGTCTATGGTGTTAGGTATACCACCCCAAGTCCTGGTGGGACAGTAAGAGGCAGATTTGCAGAGTTTTTATTGTGTATACCACTTGATGGACATTTCTAAAAAATATTGATTTGCCTTCCTTTTGTAAAAAAGCCCCCTGAAACAGAAAAGATTTTTTAAATATTAGAATCAATAGAATTTAACAGTGTTATACAGTCACAATAATCTGGATTGAATAGAAGACTGTAAGAAAGTCTTCAAAGGCATTACAAGGTTATATGTGTTAGAGAAGATTGATAATGGACATGAAGAAAAACAAAACTAACAAAAATTTCACAGTGGCAGATTAAAAACAAAGAGTTAATCTGAAAATAAATCTATGAATGAGTTCAATTAGCTGTCTTTGAATGAAGCAATTTTAAGCAAATTTGAAATGTCCCCTAATGACTACATTTGTTTTAGCTCTATTAAAATTATTCAGTGATGAATAGGGTTTTGATTACAAGCATAGTTGTAATTAAAGATTGATTGTGCTGGATCTCCACTACATGGCACGTCATCTATTAACTATTCCATTTGAGGTCATCTTAACACATTCTAGGTGAATCAAATTGTCCATCATATTTCTGTGTATATTTGCATGCTATGTATTTTCACAGATTTCTATTTTCTAGCACTTTCCCATGTTCATTAGTAAAGTTACCATGCACTTAAAAAAGTGTTCTCCTCTTACAAATACATTAAAACCTAGTTAATGCATAAATATAAGGAAGAGTTCTTATTAGCACATATAATCAGACAACTTCATGCTGCTAGAAGTAAGTCAAAATTCACTATATCTTGCAGACTTTAAAAGAGAAGCCTTTAATATCATGCCAGCTTTTAACTCAGTAAATTGATGAAATAAGACAATTAATTCATGTGAAAGAACAAAATGAACTTTCCAGGAATGACATGAAATAGTTGTCCTCAAATAGCCAAGATTTGACACAATCGTGGTATGAACTACAGCAGCAGAACAAACTTTAATGTTCCAAATACATTATTAGTACCAATATAGCTGTAACAGTTAGGTTTGTCTGGGTATTTTGTACATGTACAGAGAATCACAATAGCTATGGATGAATCAGTATGGAAATGAGTGGTTACCCTGACCCAGTATCTTGTCTAATTTGCCGTTTCCAATTATACAGCTTGGTTATCTGCAACCTCTGTCGCACTGTGATATGAAGTCTTAACACATATCCTGAACTATCTAAAAGCTACTGTACTGTAGACAACAAAAACTAGCAAGTAGTTAGTCACAAAGCCATGTACTGGCTTTAGCTGTAGATAAATACTGTTTCATTGAAATCACTACGCAATGAATACTCTGGAGAAAACTGAACTCTTGGTGACAGTTTAGAAAGAACAGAATTAATTTAATTTATGTAGTTTAGTGAGTGCACTACTCAGTGTAGTATCCAAGAGACTTCTAGTGAAGCATTTTGTGGCATGACTAATGATGAATAGAATTTTTTTCTTCAAGTTCAAATAGCTAAATACAGCAGGGATACAGAAGTTTGGAAAAGTGGATACATTAAATGTGAACTTCAAAGGGGAAAAATTCATTTGCATGAGCCCTTTACTGATTCTGTATGTTTTGTAAAGACCCAGTGACTTATTTATTTATGTATTCTTTATATAAGATGGTGTTGATTCTGTGTTATTTCATCTTAGCTTTGTGAGACCTCTAAGTTCCAGGGGGTTTTTTTATTCTTTTATTATTATTATTTTTTCTTTTCCTTAACAGGAAAGGAACCATAGTAAAATATGACTTCCCATGTGAACCTTAAACAAAGATAATTTTTCCCTTGTAGTTTTAAGTGATTTAGATTCAATGTCATTTAACATAGCAATAAGAAAATTAATTGTTTTAAGAAAGGTGTGTATTAATTCAATTAAGTAAGTATTTCCTCTTTTTTTTCTTCTATTTATTAAATCCAGACTTCTGTAAGAACTATATTCTCAGTGGTTCTCATCTAAATTCACTAGGACAAGAGGTAGGTCTAGTACTTGGCCATTAAAAGAACACAGAATATCTATCCACTTTTTTATTTTTATCACTTATACACAACATCAATTTTTTTAATATTTCCTAAACCAAAGAGAGAAACTACATCTGGAGCACTCATAGTCAGTCCTCACTGTGGACTTAATTATGCAAGACTCAAAACACTGGCCCATCACTGGGGACATGAATCCTTCTATGAAAGGAGGGTTTGCTAATTAATTATTTCCAGGGGAAATAAAAAGAAAAAAATGTAGGAGAAAACTGCAGACTAGCAAACTCTCTATTTTCTCTTTCAAAAGCTTCTGGGCTGTGTCCATTAGTCTGTGGTTCCTGGACAATCATTCTGGTACAGCTTGCAATTATCAAAAAGTTAAACAGCAGACTAGTAGAAAATAAATTGTGTTGCTCGTAGTGTGTTATTTTCAGATACTTTTGAGAAAAAATTGTGGATCAAATTCTGCTGGTACATTATCTCTGATTTGTCCAGTAGAGAAATTACTAACTGTGAGAATGATGAGACACTGGCAGAAGTTGCCCAGAGATGTGGATGCCCCGTTCTTGGAAGTATTCAAGGCCAGGTTGGATGCAGCTTTGAGCTACCTGGTCTACCAGAAGATGTACCTGACCATGGCAGGGGGATTGGAACAAGATGATTGTTGTGGTCCCTTCCAAGCCCAACCATTCTTATGATTAGATAATTCAAGCAACTGATCTGTGTATCATATGAAGTAATAAAACAGAGTGGCTGGATTGTCCTATCAGTTAACAATCTGATACTTGATGATGTTGCAAAAGGACAAAAATACCCTTTAATATAATCTCCTCATGTTCTCTTTTAGATACTTACTGAGCACATTTTGAAACCTCTTAATAGCCTCAATTTAATTAGCCTCCTATTGGTTCAATTTTTCTTTTCCCATAATACTCTATTATAAGCACATTTGTAAATCACATTGTTCTTAAACCAAAGCATTCCATTCAATGAATGATTGCTTATATACTGTAACAATTACCTAAGCAAATTAATGACTTTGAATAAGGATGGCACTTAGTGATGTTTTAGTTCTTTAAATTCTTGCATTTATGCTCCAGTTAGACAGGATCTGTCACTGCATTGTACTAATAACAAATTAACTCCTACACTATGGGGAAATAACAACCTACCAATGTTATTCTTACCCTATAAATTACTCAAACCCAAATGATTTCTTGGGCAGCTTGTTACTATAAGAATTATTTTAAGATCTGGAGGAAGAAAGAAAATATAAACAAATGGGAAATACTAATTCTAACAGTAAGGCATTGTTGCTTTCTGAGGCAAAATTACATAAGTTTAGAGCTCCATTTTTTTTAAGCTCTTCAAAACCTGCATTTCATTCATGTTTGCACAATTACAGAGGAAGTGGATTATGTGACAGAACTCTGGCCAAAACAGGATTACCAGAGTGAGCATACAACCTTCTGTAAGTTTGACCTACCTAAGGAACTTTATATTTTCTGTAAGTGTGGTCATGGGGAATATGTCATGATAGTAAATCCTGTAAGAATTACACTTGATATTGTTCCCTTGCTCCAGGGCAGGTGGCAAGGCAAGATTTGAGAAACTTGGCACACATCAGTAAAAAGCGTCTAAAAAGGGGATTAATATCTCTGCATTTTTTTTTAAATCTTGGAAAGGAGACATGCTTGGATAATTAATTCAGCATTTTTATCAGCACAGCTGGACCATTAGGATCCAAACATAGTCCAAAATCTGCATTTTTTCAAATTCCAAAAATATTCAGACTAGCAGTTGAAGGCCTATTAATTAAGGTACATAGTAAACTTTGCAACATCCAAGCATTTCCATGAAACAGAGTAGAATTCTTTATAGTAGATAATTCTTTGTAATTACATAGTGTGATCATTAGGCTGGCTAAAGATTTCAGTAGTTTTCATTGACTGGTTTTATTATTACTTTTTTTACAGAGATGTTCTTCTATGGAAAAGTTGCATGCTAACACTCAGGTTACTTAACACTTCATGGACTTGATCCAAATATTTGAAGATACCAGACATAATTCTGAATGGGATTAAAGTAAAATAGGGAAATGAAGATCATCTTTGGGAAAACCAGTCTTCATACCTGCTCCTGTCACATTCTACAAGTTGCCCATAGTAGCTGTTAATATGTTGAGAAATACAATTAAATGAAAAATGTAATATTAAATATTTGATTATTTTATTGCCATTTGAAAGGACGTTACAGAATTTGGCCTTTTTGTTCTATGCTAGTGTAGTAGTTTTGTCTCTAGTCAGCACAGGTCCCCATTTAGGCCTCAGTTTTCAGCAGGCCTCAAAGGACGTGACGCAGATTAGAGGGGACAGGTATCATCTGACTTAAGCAGCCAAAGAGGTATTTCATACCATCTGACATCATTAGGAAGCATCGAGGAGTATAACAAGCCAGGGGGGAGGAGTTTCTGCCCTTTCGGTCCATGCTTCTGACCAGGAGGGTTCCTGCTCCCTGACTGCTGATATCAGGCCCTGCTGCCGGTCCATGTGGCTGTTTACCTGGGGAAGTGAGCATATTCCTGTTAATTCCTTTTTTCCCTCTTGCTGGGAGGTTTCCTTTAGGGAAGAGGTTTAGTTGGTTTAGAATTCTGCTTGTTAGCTGGGGCGACCTTGGTGAGCCTGTTGTTGTTTCCTGTCACTATGTGCTATTTCATATTCGGTGTTAAGCTTTCCACTTCTCTATATAAATATAAGGACTTCACCGTGTTCAAAGCCTCATTTCTTTTTTTTCCCCCTCACTCTCCTTCTCTGGGAGTGGACCTTTTGACTGGGTACCAGGCAGTTGGCATTTTGCCAGCTTAAACTATAACAGCTAGAATGAAGATATTATCTCGCTAAAAATGGTGAAAGCACCATAACACAATTTGCATAATAACAGTTCAGAAATGTATATTGGTGGGTTAAGTAAATAAATTGCCATATGTGTGTACAGTATTTATAAATCTTGAAGTTATAAAATTAAGATTATATTTGCAGTTCACTAACATCTGCTTTCAAGTGACGTGCATTTTATAATACATCTTTACACACAAAGTAGTGGAAACTATTTCAGTAAAATTTCTTTATTCACTGTGTTTATCCATTGGTGTTGTTTGTATACATACCATTTATGTTTGATAATAGTCATTTATGTTTGATAATAGACTGTTATTTGATCTCAAAAATGAAAGTAAATCAACCAAAGACCAAACAGAAGAAACAGGATAACTTACTAGGAAAAGTGAATGTTAAAGATACAGTATTTAAAGTCAATACTCAAAACAAACAAACAAACAAACAAAAACACACACACACACAAATAAAAAAAAAAGAAAAAACACAAAACCCACAACAAAAAAACCTGAAACAAATAAACTGAACAAAGACAGGCATATCCATTAAAAAAAGGACCAAAAAATAATTAAAAAAAGGCAGGTACATTTATAGATAACATTATACGGGTTTGATGCACTTAGTGCGGTTCTAGTGAAAGCATATTGCAAATTCAACCCTGTACTGATTCAAGAGAATTAGATTGATCCATGCATGTTCAGTTTCTGACGCCAGAATTTTAAAGGAGCTGATGAGAAGCTAAGCAGCATTCAGAACACAGATCTTCACGCATCTTAAGGCACAATTTACGGAAAGGTTCTAAGTGCCACAGTGCCAGAAATGGCACAGCAATCTATCTTTGTTGCAGACATAAAGCCAAAACTTCTATGGTATTAACTTTGCTGTGAAATGATGTTCAAACCATTAAATATCTTAACAATAAAAAAAATAAAACTATTTAGCCAAATTATGCACTTACTTTCCATGCAAATCCTGAAGCTCTGTGTTAGGATTTTAAGTATTGCCATGCAGATTGTGATCCAGCTGGGTAGCTACTCAAAATTAACTTCACTGGTGTCTAGAGCATGAAGAAAATACAGTATCAAACCATTGACTGATTCTTTAAAAGAAGAGTAATAACAGTACAACTTTAACAATCAGTTCAATGTAGCAGTCAGTATAGGTATCATTACAGTCTTTTTTCTCTATTCTCAGATAACAAGGAGTTTTAATAAAAGCACATACTAACAGATTTTAAACCCATTCATTTACTGTCCTGCTCTTAGATGTCTCATAATCACATTATAATTGTCTATTTATTCACAGCTCTTTTCATTTAAATTTTCTTACCATATTATGAAACACAAAAAGTTAAAAAATAACAAGAAATTTCACTGTTTATTAAAAAATTACTTTTTCATTACACATGAAGATTACGATTTCCAAAATTCTGTGCTTATTATCCTAGCAAATTTTTTTCCTACATTTTAAATTGAATAATTATTTCTTTTAAGAAGTGCAAGCTATTCTTGGCTCTGGTAGGAGATAATTTTGTAAATATCAGTTCTGCACACTTTTTCACGCAGTCAGAACAGGCTTAACCTGAGCTGTGTGCAAAAAAGTAGGTGTAATACACTGATGTTATTGGATGACCAAGGATAGTCTTAGGTTTCCCAGGTTAATAAAAGGATACATAGTCTAAATTCATTGTGGGCTGAGTTTTGCAACTGAATTACAGTGGTTATAAGTCACCAGCATTGCCAAGGCACGTGCAATACAATGGATGCAACTGATGAATGTAGTTCCTTGCAGAGGTGATTATTGGATTAGAATCTAGAAGTACAGGAAAGAGTTGCTTTCCTATATGATGCTGAGGGATTGAATTCTGCTCCAGTGCTCCTGTTCTGCTATAGCAAAGAAGCAACACTGTAGAAACTGATCATGATTAATATCAAAATGCTACTTTTTACTGTTAAAATAGTCTATTAACATATGGAAAACACACACTTACTCCCAGGTAGCATCTTGTATGGTCAGAAGCATTTTTTGAGGAGTAGGTAAAGAAAATTTTATGCTGCTAAGTAACATATTGATTAGTTAAAGAGCAAGGTAATGCAATTGTTTTCCTGAGCAACACAAACATCATCAATAACTGATAAATCAACAGTTTCTACTACTAAAATATTAAACATTCTGTTGCTATATTTTTGGCAAGGTGCAATTCTCCTCTAAGCACCTGATTTTAAGTGTCTGTTCTATTACTGACAATTGGCTATTTTTTACTGTCTCTTCATCTAAGCATGAAACTAGAACTATTCCAGGTTAAGCAGCAAAAATTAGCAAGAAAGCAACTGGTCTCTATGAAGCTTGTGGGGAATCCAGTGGGGATTTCTTGAGATGTGATCAAGAAATCAAGTTCAAGTAGAGAAAGGTATTGTGTTCTGACTTAGAGGTACAGAAAGTGAATTGCTAGAAGGGGAATATTAAGTATTACAGGCTATGATTGTTTATATCTCAATAGGTCTTTATTTGTAGGTTTCTGAATGAAGAGATGATGATCCCATGGATGGAAGGCTCATGTTCCCACTATATTCTAAAACAGGCCCAGCTTAGGTATAGTTCCCTATATTGGTATTGTCTAGAAAAAGTTATAGGGTGCAACCTCCTTGAAATCTTGGCTTTTCATAATTTCATTCCAAGATAAGCAGTGACTGTGTTTAGCTTCATTTTGTTACTATTGTTCTCAAAGAATACTAAACATGTAAAGAATCTAGACAGGCTTCATATGCCTTGCACTGCACTTTCTTTGCAGCCTCAGAATCTGGGGTTTCTTACCAGTTCTTACTTTCCCCTTAGATTTTTTTTTTTCATGTTAAAGAATAGTTAAAGAGTAGTTACATATATGGGTTACATATATGTAGCTACATATATGTAGCATGTATAATTTCTTTTTCATATCATATGCATTTAACATCTTTATCTTTTACTATTCTGCTCATTTCTAATTAAAATAAATATGTTTAACATTTCAGGTATATTTTTAATTCTGGGCAAAAATAGAAGTCAACAACAAGGTTTTAGATCTCTGCAGTAAGAGATAAAAAGCTCTTTAAAGAGTATTACCTAAGAGGGAATATACTCTGATGGCAAGATAGTACTCTAAATTTCATGAGGGCTTGGTTTGGATGTCAATCAGACATGGCAATAACTTAGAAATAAGCTATTCCCTAAAGGGGAAAGTAGTTACAAATCCAAAGATGAGGAAAGGTTTATGGAAAAAAAATCTGTCAGGAGAGAGTGAAAGAGTGTCAGCAGTAACAAGGAAAATAAAGAAATCATATAAGCTCTCCAGCTATCAAGGAGCAGTGAAGCAGAATTTCCCCATGGGTGAGAGAGAGCCAGGAGCCAAGAGAGACCCTGACAGGGACAGTGGCCTCATTAATGGAGGTCCCAGCAGCAAAGTGTGGTATCACCCAGCTGGTACGGTAACACATTATATTGGCTGTCCTTAATTATCTATCGAATAAAATTGGAGCCAGGTTGTTCCTAGGAAGCCCACTCAGTACAGCAGGACATAGAGATGAGGATAACTAATCATGGCTCAACACAGGTCTGCCAAGGCCTACACTGAAACATGTATCCTGGGTCCATGGGCAGGTTGTGGACAACAGACTCCAGTGAGGATGGCCAGGACCACTAAGTCCTGTTAGTGCTCTCAGCATCCTTACATCAGCAGTAACAGCAGAATGTCCTTCACAGGGGCAGGTATTCAGAGGTTTGTAGTTTTGCTGGGGTTTTTTTACACATTTCACCATAGTTTGCTTGTGAGGCTCCCTTTGTTTTTTACAATTAAGAGCATTTCCATGCATTGAGAAGAGTAATGATGAGTATACACTATGAAGCTTCAAACACTCTTCACAGATGCCTGTGCTTTCAGATAGACTTTCAGCTCTGCCCTATCTACAGCTACAGCACAAGTGTTGTTACCACATGTAAGACCTCAATCCTGAAGCCACAAGCTTAACTGGGAGCATACTTTAAAAAAATGTACAAGACTCCAGAAGTTTCACCCAACAAATTTTGCAGAGCCTTTGGTTCTTACTACCTTGAGATAGCCTAAAGGGAAGAAGCTTCACACTTTTCTCAGGAGGCACTCTTAATTTTAGAAGGAAATAAGGATTGTGGCAAAAGTTTAAAAGGGGTAACATCCAACCAAGTAGAGCATTCCACAAAGCACCAACTCAGCACACACCAACCCACACAAATGAGCAGAATCCAACCCACTGGATTTTAAGTTATCCAAATTTTTAATTAAGAAAAAACTAAAGAAAAAGCTATGGAGTCATAAGACTCCATAAAGTTACATTCTTAAGCCTTCAGCTTAACATTTCCATTTAGTTTCATTATGGGTTAGTTTTGATTACTGCCAAACATAGGGTAGTTTAGTGATTCCTTTGTGGGAGTGATTCATGATTCCTCACAGATTTAATATTATTAATAATGGTACATGAATAAAAAAAATACTGTGAAAGGTTCATTCAGAAGAATACTTGCAGGTAGAATTCTGAAGTCTCATTGTTGCCAGAAATCTTAAGAGTACTAACAATTTCTGTGTTTTTATTTAAGTTCATTTATATATGTGTAGATGTGTGTATGATTATGTGTGTGCCTACAGACATACACAAACAACCTTTTACTAAACCCTTACTAACTCTGACATACTTATTCAAAATAATTTATTTTACCAAAATGTCACATGTATTTATCAAAGGTCATTCAAATATTAAACTTAGTTTGATTTGCATTTCTGAGGCTTTGACTTTGCTAAGTTCTGAGATACTTATACTCTTCACACTTCCAAAATACAGTAGCACACATATTTTAGAGTAATAAAAACTATTGTGTGATTTCTGCATGATGTAAGGTGATGGAGATTCTGAAACAGACAATGAAATTGCACAGATTAGAAGAAAAAAATTAATTGTTATCTCAGACTGCAGTAGGTATCTAGATCCTCACTGGGATTTCACATTGTATTTTCTGAAAGTATCACTAGGAAATCAGTAAATTTATCCTTGTAACAGTGAGAAATAACTTTTCCCCCGATCAAAACAATCAAAGAAAAAGAAGATTGCAGAGAGGAATAAGAAAATGTTTTGTGCCCTGTGTAATTTTACTTGACATATAAAAGTGGTTAATTCACCAGGTGCAGTACTGCAAGTTCAGAGCATAAGCAACTTTTCAAGACAACATTGATGTTGTCTTGGATACTGGAGAAATGTATTTAACAACAGTTTCTCACTCAGCTTCCTGTTTCAGGACCCTGAAACATTGTGGAGTGTATATATTTGGGTTGTGGTATTCATCAGAATGAAATACCTAACATTTATCAGCCCTACGTGAACATATCAATAAGCAAGTAGCAAAGTCATGATCATGGAAAAGAAACCCTTGGCCTAAGCTTCTTCTCTGACCAACTTGAAAACAAAACTTCATTTTCACAGCTGAATGTTTCATTTTATTGAGGATAATATCTGGACCTGAATACTTTTAATGACAAAATTTTCAGTTATACTTTTTAACAAGTCTTCAGTTTGACAAGCTGTTTTTCTCATAGACAAAATATTATACTGTAAAAAAAATATATCTGGACCAGCTGGACAGCATTTAAACTTCTAATGCACACAGAGATGCACATTGCTATCCACTCAAAAAGAGCAGACTTTCTATTTCAGGTATTCCTGATCAACAATTTATTCTACCTACAAAAAATTGACTACAAAATCCAGATATTTTTTTCAAAATGCAATCCATTTTTAAGGTTGTAGAGGAGGTTATATTTGACAAGATCTTCTTTGCAGGTATGTGGATGAGAAAATTACTTATTTTTCTGCATCTCTTTTTAATGACTCCAGATTTCTTTGTAATTATGAGATTCTAGGACATGAAGAAAAAACAAAACATCTAGGGATCATGCAGTGCTGAAGGGGTAATCTTCACAGAGCTGCTTCTGAGAGAAGCACCTTAAACACAGTGTCACCATCTCATTTTTTATGCTTCTGTCTACTTTTATCACTGCTTCATTTTACATCTCAGCAGGTCTGACTACCCTGACTACCCTGAAAAATATACCTGCATAAAATCTGTAGGAACAGAGAAAATATATAAGTAGGGGTGAAAAAGGAAAAGAGAGCTCTCTGCACTCTTATCACACCTTTTAGCATCTCTTGGTTTCAGCTCTCCTGTGATTCATTCACCCTTTCACTATGTAAAAGGCAAAAAAAAAAAAAAGCCACAGTGATACTAGCATTCAAGATGAATATCAAGGAGGCCAGAACCTAGAGGAGAGCAACATTAAAAATACCCACGGGAAAAAAGGTCACAAAAAAAGAGGGAGAGTTTAAATAGAGCAGCACAGAGCAATCAGTCAGACAAGTTCCTGCATCAGAGCAGCCTTTGAATAGCAAATGATAGGACATGAACATATAAAGAAGAACAAAAAGACATCGTTTTGAGAAGATGTTGCTTACTGTGGTTACATTTTCAAACCTGGGCAAAGCCAGACTTTTTTTTGCATTAAAGCCAAACAGGCTTTTGGTTCAGGATTGGTTATATAAAAAAAAATGCAGATGAAGCTTTCCTAAAGGGTAACACAAATTTTCATGAGAGAATTACTGGTTTCACATACCTAGAGAGCTCCCCAATCTGAAGCTCCAAGGCAGGAACAGAGTAGTTTCCTTCTGTGAAAGATCATATGGAGCAAATCCCTGTGTTCTGACCCACCACAAAGTTCTGCTTTTCTTTGCCATCATACATTTTCCATTTCCTTGTTGTACCAACACCATTGTTCCTGCCATTATCAAATACTATCAGTGGGACATCATGATAAATTTCTCCCTCCCAAAGTGTGAAAGTTGAAAAAAAGGCAAAACCATTCTGCTTTTCTTTTTTGTTTTGCTTTTTCCTTATGCCCTATCTGTAAGACTCAGAGATTTTTTTTCATTGGCATGAGTTTTTAATTTGAGAAAAAAAATAAAAAACTGAACTTTTATTCCACATGTGATAGGTGGGAAATGTGGCAATATTAAGGGATGTTGACTGTTGACCTTAGGTTTCCTTTTCTGATATTTTATTAATTTGTCTCTTCTCCCTCAGATTCTTAAAAAAAAAATCAAGAGTTTTGAGGTGCTTTTCTTTTGGATCCCCTAACTTGTTTTATAGAATGCATGAAGACAATGTCTTGTCAAAATCAGGTCTTCTTTGAATTTGTCTCTTTTATAGAGAATCTGCATTAATGAATGTGCTATGTGTTGCATGTGATACCGCTGTAGATGAAAAAATAACTTAAACTGTGAATGCCAGAAAATAATTGCTCTCTGTGTGTGTGTGTGTGTGTGTGTGGTGGAAAAACTGGAATTCTGAACTCTCAAAAAGCACCCTGTTATTTGGTAGCAGCTGGTATGGATTAGTTGTAACTTTTATTAACATGTGCTCTGAACAAAAGTGGAAAGTCCTGAATCCTCCATTTAAAGAAGAGAGGTAAGAAAGACAGAGTCAGCTGATTATATGTTGTGCTTCTGCCCATATATTATTTAGGTGAGGAAAACCAAGGGCTAATGGTAGAAAGTATGTTTTTGGAAAAATGTGGCTTTAGAAGGAGGAAGGGGACCAGGAAAGAAAAAGGTGAAGACTCTGACTAGAGGAAAGATCCTAAAAGTTTCAGGGTCCTGAAGATGTAGGATATGCATTGAGAGGAATGTGAGGAGATGCCCAGGATGACAAGGACTTCTGGGACTGAACTATGAGTGTGGACTGATGAGACTTCCTGAATGACCTTCCCAGGCCAGCAGTGATGTTCCTGCTGGGAAGGGAGGTTGAGATTTTGTGAACATAGCACCAAGGAGAGTGAGAGAGTGAGCATATGAGGAAGAGAAATAGGATTAAAGCTCTCTTCTCATTGACTCTGATATAAATCTCTATATCCATAACCACTATGGGTTCTTTTTTTGTTTTGTCCTGCCTGGCAGGTCCTGTACTAACACCGCAGCTGATCTGTTTCCAGCTTGAATAGTAGAATCCTTTGCAGCTGCTGCTGTGACTGCAATTAATTTTCTCACTAAAATACCCAATTGTCTGAAATCTCCTTTCATGAGGACAGCAGACTAAAAAAAATTGATATTTTGTAAACTAAAATCATTATACTTTCTGGTATTATTTGATACTTTTAATATAGTTTTTTTCTCATATATATTTTTTCCAAAAGCTTTAGACTATTACCTCTTTTCTTTTTTTTTTTTTAAATACCTTTACATCGTTTCCACCAGTCTGAAACCATGCAGAACACTTTTGGAAGATGCTTTTTTATACATGTTTCCCAGCAGGCAGGCAGCTCCTGAAATCTGCAAGTGAGAGATCTCCTTCTTAGCTAACGGTGGCATGCTGACTACCTGTAGCTTTGTGACCCTGTTTCCACAGAAACCACTAGAACTTGTTAACTTTGAATAATTTTATTTGAATTATGGATTGGTTTTGACATAAACAATATCACCTTTAAGGTAGAAAGTGTTGTTCTTTTGTCTTTAGTTTTGCATTATGTACCTCCTAGCCATTTTGCGAGTCTTTGTGACTCTATTTTCTTTTTTTTTAATAGTAATATTTGCATCAAGCTTGTTAAGCTAATTAGGTGATGTGTTATATGGTCTTCCCCTAGTAACGTACAGTCGGAATTTTCAAAAGACCAAGTTAGTTTTAAACACAGGTTAATCAATATTATTTTAGTATGTATGGAAAGATGGATGAATAAAACCTGTAGAGTTACAGAATAGAATAATTGAATGAACATCCAAATCTCAGTCCCATCATCAAACTTGGTTGTAATAATGCCAAGGTCATGAGTTCAATCCCCTATGTGGGGCATTGACTTGAGAGTTGGACTCGATGATCTAGTGGGTCCTTTCCAACTCAGAATAGTCTGGGCTTTGTCAAATATAATGCCTCTGATAAACTGATACATCTCTTTATGAAAGTATGTTTTCTCTCATGCATCTCTGGGAGGATGTTTGAGTTCTCACTTCTAGAGAGGTTGAATTATTTCTTTAGATTTTTAGCTTCAATTTATGTGCCTATTTGTTCTTTTGAAAATTGCAACTTTTAGGTTGTGTAGGCAGCAACTTTTTTCTTCTTCCAGGGGAAGCCACACAGTTTAAGTACAGAGGCATTTGAAGTATGATAGATATACCATGATCACACACATATCTTCATATATAACCATGTACGCTCACCCTTAGCAAAAGATATGACCTGTGATCTCTGTGATCACACCTCATTTCTCAATAGGTTCTTCTTGCACCTTTGTTTCCCATTCTCATCTTTCTCCTTTCTCTACTACATCTAAATGTCATATAACAAGTTGTGTACAGTGTCAAAATTATTTACATAACTCAAATATCTCCCTTATTGGCATCATAAAAGATCTGTCCAGTCAGAGACTGGGTAGTGCCCAAGTAATGCTGCAGTAAGGCACAGCAACTATGGTAAATTCTGGAAATATTGGTGTCTTATTTATTTCTGTTGTCACACAGTCATCTTCTTAGGCGGACATTGACAACACTCCCTCCACATTTCTCATTCAGTTTAGCAAAACACCTAAATTAATCGCATTCTGTCTCAGAATTGAAACACCCTATTTGTCTTCTCCTCCTAATAGCCTTATCTGTTCTACTTAGATTCATCTTCTGCTTAGTGAACGGGATCAGAACTACACCTATACTGTAAATGACATTTTGGGGGTGCTTCATGCAACAATTTCAGTAATTCTTAATTTCTATTAGCCATGTTACAGAAGAGATGGTGTATCATGTCACCCATTTCCTTGCATATAAAGTATAGTTAACTCACTCTAACATGATTTTCTTCTTCTCTAATTTCCAAATAAGACATCATCATTTATAGAAGATAATTTTATTATTATTTCCCAAGTAAATAATCTCACACTCTGTACTGTAGCACACCATACAGTTTTTAGTGTTTCAGTAATTTAGTTCTTCTGATATACTTTTATGATTTCTCTCAGTATCAATGATGTACCTTCAACAAATTCAACTTTTGTGTCCTTACTCTTTTTTTTGTCAACATGTTTAATTACAATATTACCGTTACTAGGATTTACCAGAAGAAAATAACAGAAAGGTGTTATCTGATGAGGGAGCCTTACCTAAATTCACTAGAAAATATTGAATGCTAATCAAATAAATTCATTTGAGCATGCCACACAGTATCTTGATGAAAGGTATGACTACCACTGCTATTAAAATCCAAAGAGTGTCATTTAACAATGTCCATTGGGGCTATTATGTTTTGATGATTATTAAAGAGAATTTGGAGTAATATGTTTAACATGGCCTATGAGTCTAGATTGAAACAAATGGTTTAATGAAACAAAAAACTTAATAAAACAGAATAAAAGAGCTGTAACAGCAGATCTGTGTGTCTTAGGTTAGAATTACCTGAACACTGATATAATAGGTATCTAGTAAATTCTCAAGTTCATGCTCCAAGCCACAACTGGATTCAAAAATCAATACAAAGTATAATAACTTATTTTTTGATAATGGCAAATAGTTCATGTTGAACTAATTCAGTAAAATACTGTGTTTCTTATCTTTACTGTTGCCTTGCCTTATGGTAGATAGCTAGTGTCTTCATCATATTCTACACAGCTTCACAGGGATTGCATTTCTCACAATGTAATGCACATTTGCCCCCATGGTCCAGTGGGGGCTTATAGAACACACATAAGTATCAGGGACTATATCCATGCCAGTTAAATAAATTATGAGCAGGACTGTTCCTAGGCATTGAGGCCAACAAGTAAAGATCCACATGATTGTAGTAGCAAATTCTTTCAAAGTAGGCTGCATGAAAACTCTTCATGCATGAAACTCTGCGTGAAACTCTGCATGAAAACTCTGAGCCCTGAGGTGTTTTGCTTTTCACAGGGCAACTGGGATTTGTTTGAAAAAGTGATGGATTGAATGGACCAAATATGTGCTGGGGTACAGCTTTGGAAACCATGAGGACAGACAATAACTTACTTTACACCAAGGATGTCCCCACATTCATTTACTGGGTGAGATGTAGCACAAGTCTGCTGTAACCCATGGTGACCATGTGTGATGTTCTTAACATGTTATGGGGAGATCATGACCAGGGAGATAGCACATGCGAGGCCACATCAGTGCAAAGTCTCCATCATGATGTAGCCATGCCTGGGGCTCACGATGGTTCTGCTGTTCCAGGTGCCAGTGCATGGGATGATGTCGGAGGAGACCAGACCGAGAAAGAATTACAGGTGCCGGGCAGATGAGGACACTGAGGCCCGGGATCCCGGGCAGCGCATGCAGCGACAGGATCGGGACCCTGAGGGCTTCCGGATGAACGCTGTACCCTTAAAAGATGGCTACGATCCAAGTTTCTTCTTCCCACAATCCCCTGGAATTCTCCCACATACCCCTGGAATTTTCCCACACACCTCGTTCTCCCTATTGGTCCTTTTGCCACTCCTCTCTTCCCTCCTCCCCTTCGTTTGCATGTACCCAATGGAGTGCATGACTCCTCCCCGTCTCCTCCGCATCTCCGCCCCTCTTCCCCGCCTACATCTGGGGTATTTGTGCACGCCCCTTATAAGCAAGCGCGCGCCATTAAACCTGGCTTTTCCTCATGGTCTCCTGCCTGGTCTGCATCTATTCC
>VWZD01001397.1:85733-102801 GCA_013396695.1 Sakesphorus luctuosus | reverse complement strand
CCCCCTATATTAGTGGAATTATTAATCCACTAAGAGGATGACATGCTGACTGAGCCTTATTCTCCTCCTGTCCTTATGGAGGTGCATGATGACTGTGGCTACAGTTATCACCCTGGTCCACAGGGAGCTGCTTCAGCCCCTACAATGTCCTAACCTCAGAAGAACTAAAAGAAACATTCCAAAGGTGGGGAAATTTTATTTAGTTCTAAAGTATCTACACAAAGTCAGTATATTTCTGAGTCAATTTCTAAATTTATGTGAAACAGTGAACACTTAAAATTTTCATCTTGGTTCAGAGAAGAATTTGAATTGTCAGATTTAAAGTTAAAGAATGTATTTTTTTCTTAGTTCTACCCATAAATAAGATTTCAAGTGCCAGAAAATAAAACAAAAATATCTATCTATCACTGTAAAGAAAGGAAATTAATTTAAAAAAATCAATTGAAACAAAAATCTGGGTAAAGGGATTTTTAAATGACACTAATTAAGTCATTCCCAAATTATATTTTTTCAGAGCCAAGTGCCTGCAACATGTATATAAGCCCAGCCTTTTCTCAGCTGCTCCTCTACATAGACTCTTGGGGATCTTCATGGGCTTACTTAGCTTCTGCACAGCCTACAATCTTGTAGGTAAGTTTCTGGTAAAATTCAGTGATAAAAAATACTGATGAAACGTAAATATGTTATCTACTGCTAACAAAATTAATTAAGTTTACAGTAAAAAATAAAAGAAAAAAATATTCTTTAATGAGTTAATATCAATTAAAGGAAAAAATATACACAGAGAAACCAAAATTTCCCCATGAATACCAAACTAAGAAATGTATTTTGAATGGTAGAGTGGAAAAGACTTCCTACTTGAAAAGCTCATTTGAAATAGATTCCATGTACTAGACTGCAAAAAATGTTCTCTCTCCAGGAAGGCTTGTACCCTTCTTTTTTCCTTTTTCTCAAACAGATTCCAAGGTAGAGTTTGGAGTACTGCAAAAGACTTGCTCTCAGGTTTCTGCCAAGGAGATGCAAATGAGCCTTCAAGGCCCCCCATTGCTAGGTTTTGGATACACATGTAGTAAAGATTTAAACTACAAGGGCTTGACCCTGCAAATACTTACACAGCTGCTGCTTAACTTTGTGAATTTTAATAGATGCTTTGAATTAGCTGTAAAATCAGACAGGTGTGAAAGAGGTGGGACTGAGGTCTGGTTTACACCACACAGTGGAAGCAAAAGGGAATATGCAGACAAAGATGTGCAACCTGATACAGTGTAATTACTAAGCCACTATTTTGATATTAAATTCTTTTGAACAGAGATTGTGTTCTTATCTTCTGTCTGTGCCTTTCTGATGTGTAAAAGGAATTATTCATGTATAAAAAGAAACTATATTTCCTCTGAAAAGACAGAAATATTTCTGAATCAAACCATATCTTGGCCTAGAGCTTCTCAAATATAACATTTTGTTCTCTTGCCAGACAATATCCAATTCACACCAATTAAAAGGCAGCGCACCTATAAATGTATATAAATGTATACGTATAAATGTATATAACGAGCAGTCTGTCTTATGAAAGTAAAGATGTGTTTTATGAAGGACAATTAAAAATAGCGAATAAAACTCATATTGTGAAGATCAGATTGTTAAAAGTCAAGTGAGGGTCAGGTCTGGAAATCTAATCATTAGGAAACAACACATTATTGCAATGTAGCATTGTTTAACTATCCCCACCATTTATTCCACAGCATATTTTATCTCTATGTGAAGACGTCAAAAATATTCTTTTTAGTTTTCCAGTCAAATCTGTAGTTCTCCTGGTCAGTACGAGCTGGTGTTTTCATGAGGCAAGCAGCTCCCAGCAAGTCTTCTTAACTGTAGTGAAGAAAGTGATAACAGGGTCATCCTTGGCTGTGATGTTGCTAATGCTTGGTTGCCTGGTTTGGCCTGGTTTTGAAGGTGAGGTGATTGCTAAAGAAGAAACCAAACTGAGATACTTCACCTTCAGTTCAGTGATCAGGATATTTTCATAGCAGATAGGAGCTTATACTCCCTATTTCCTTCATCCTTTGTTTCTTCAGCACCAAATGTTCCAGTCACCAGGAAATTATCAGGAAAAATGAGAGGCTGTTGCTCTTTCAGTCAGATGTGTCTCCAATGCAAAAACACGACCTTACTGAAGGGAAGTTCTAGCCAGGCAGGGGTTGGTCTCTTCTCCCAGGCACTCAGCAACAGGACAAGGGGGCACGGGCTCAAGCTCCACCAGGGGAAATTTAAGTTGGAGATCAGAAAAAAATTCTTCACAGAGAGAGTCATCAGGCATTGGAATGGGCTGCCCAGAGAGGTGGTGGATTCCCCATCCCTGGAGATTTTTAAATGCAGATTGGATGTGGCACTGAGTGCCATGATCTGGTAAATGGACTGGCGTTGGACCAAGGGTTGGACTTGATGATCTCCGAGGTCTTTTCCAACCCGATCGATTCTATGATTCTATGATTCTATACTGTCCCCACAGTTCATTGGAAGAGTAACAGTAGTCATTTACCTAATGGAAAGCAATCACACATTAGATCCCTGAGAATACTTAAAAGCATCTCTGTAGCCTTAAAAATTTGTCCGATGTGAGAATACAGAGGAAAATAGAGATACCATTCCCCTTTCCCATGCTTAGTTTTCCCACCTCAGTATGGGGACGTATCAGATTGTTATGAGACAGCTAAAGCTTTACTTACCCTGCACATGAAGAGGTGTGTGCCATTCTCCAATGACATTACACTCTAAAGGTGGGCTGCATTTCATCTGCTGTAGTCTGTCATTTGCAAGCACTTACATATCCTATGATATTTATTGATGGATTGTAACTAGGCACCAATGCAAATATTCAGAGAAGAACTGGCTGAATGTCAGTGTTTAAATTTACTATGAAACATTAAATTTTCAGGAAAAAATGTTTCACCCTGCCCTGGAACCCTTATTTATCTGAATATACCAATAGAGGAATTTTTTAACACTTTCATTTAAGCTCAGTCAGAATAGTATGCCTGATCTAATACTACCTTATAAGTATACAATCATGGAATTGTTAAGGTTGGAAAAGGCCTCAAATGCCACAGAATCCAACTGTTAACCTAGCACTGCCATGTTTGCCACAAAACCACACCTCAAGTGTCAACATTAATAATTTCTTCAGAATAAATGATTTGTTCAGACATAAACTAAGTCTAGCTTATACACAATAAATAATCTTCCAAGTAAAAAGGTCCAGAGTTCTGTCTTGATACAGTTAAGTTTCTGACCTATACAATATTCTGATTCGGATGAAATAATGCACGCTCTTAAGAAGGCTTTTTTTTTTTTAAGGTGGTAATGAGGCCATTGATATGTTATAATCTTATATATTCTTTTATTTGTACTTTTGGTGTGTCAAGGGATTTCTCTGGTTTTACATTAATGACACTTTAAACCATCTACTAATGAAAATGCATACAAAATAAATTCTGTCAGTCCTATTCATACACATGCACTTCTGAAAATAACCAGGATTACATAAATCAGGTATCTTAGGTGAAAATCAAGTACTTATTATTTATATCATGTGAAACATCTTGAGTTTATATTTTTTTAGGCAGAAATGTTCTTTGAAGTGAGGAAAAATTATTTCCTTCTAAAAAATTATTATATGTTGAAAATCATAAAAATGACAGCTGCTAGTACATATGTGTCGGTTACCTATTTTGAAACTCATTTTCCTGAGGCTATTGAAATAGATTAAACATTTAATTAATGTTTTACCTTCATGATCTGCAGTTTAAGTGAGTAAAAGCACACATGATGAAGAAAAATGCAAGCAATTATGTGAAAAAAGTTTTGTGACTAGTGTTTTCGTTTCCCCGGAAGTGGAACCTGGATCAGTATGGCAGTGATATTTTATTTCCACCTAGTCAAGCAGCAGTTAGAGCAGTTAGTTTGCAACATGCACTGCAGCTGTCTGAGAGCAGATAAAACTAGAAATCCTTCCCTTGTTTTATAGCACTTTGAGATTTATGAATGTTTCTTACAATACAGAGCCTGTTTGTCTAGAATAAATTTCTGTTGAGTAAGATACTCCTGCCCCAAAACAGCTTCCTCTTTTCTTTTTTTTTTTTTTTAATAGCTAGAGGTATTTTTTCCCAAAAGTAGAACTGGATCAATAGTTGAGGGTTTCTCTTAGCATTAAGAGGCTAAGATTTAAATTCTTGTTCTTTTGATTTTGCTGTGGGATTTGAACCTGGAGGTTTTATGTGCTATGTGATGCTCAGTCCTCCTGTGTTAAAAAACATGTTCCTTACTAGCAAACCAAATTTTTAGCTGTTTTTCTGTTTTTGTCATTTGAATACATTCAGAGAGTTCTTATGATTAGGGACCAACAAGAACTTGAATATGGACCTTTCAGAGCCCATAGAAATCACAGAATCACAGAACCAGCTAGGTTGGAAAAGACCTCTGAGATGAGAGAGTCCAACCTATGACCTAACACCACCTTGTCAATTAGACCATGGCATAAATTGCCATATCTAGACTCTTTTTGAATACCTTCAGGGACAGTGAATCCACTACCTCCCTGGGCAGCCCATTCCCATGTTTGATCACTCTCTATGTAAAAAATTTCTTCCCATTGTCTAACCTAAACCCCTCCTGATACAACTTAAGACTGTGCCCTCTTGTCCTACTGCTGGTGGCCTGGGATAAAAGACCAACCCCCATACGGCTACAATTCTTTTCAGGTAGTTGCAGAGAGTGATAAGATGTCCCTTAAGCCTCCTCCTCTCCAAGCTGAAGAATCACAGCTCTCTCAGCCGCTCCCCACAGACTTGTACCCCACTCCCTTCGCCAGCCTTGTTGCCCATCTTTGGACTCGGTCCAGCACTTCAATGGCCCTCCTAAACTGTGGGGCCCAGAACTGGACACAGTACTCATGTCTTCCTCCTGGCCCTTAATGTGAATAGGTGTCACATTACTCAACTTTCAATCATCTGGGACCTAGCAGTGAGACAGGACTGTTGAAGAATGATGGCAAGTGGTTTGTCGATTTCTTCTGTCAGCTCCTTCATCACCCTAGGATGGATGCCGTCTGATCCCAGAAACTTCTGAGGATCCAAGTGGCTCATCAGTTCACTAACTGCTTCCTCCTGGATCACAGGGGGGTTATTTGGCTCCCTGCCCCTGTCTAACAACCCAGGTGACTAGTTGCCTTGAGGACAACCTGTCTTATTGTTGAAAACTGAGGCAAAGAAGGAGTTAAGTATCTCAGTCTTTTTCTCATCTTTGGTGACTATGTCCTCCACTGTGTCCAACAAATAATGGAGGTCTAGTTTGTCCCTCCTTTTGCTATTAATGGATTTATAAAAACACTTTTTGTTATCCCTAAATGAAGCAGCCAGATTAAGTTCAAATTGTGCTTTTGCTTCTTCAATTATATTTCTACATAACCTAACTACATTCCTAAACCCTTCATGAGTTGCCTGCTCTTTTTTCCAAAGGCGATAAACTCTTTTTTTCCCCCTAATTTTCTACAAAGTCTCCCAGTTCAGCCAGGCTGGTAATCTTCCCCACTGGTTCACCATTTTGCTCATTGAGATAGCCTGCTCCTGTGCCTTCAAGATGTCTTTCTTGAAGTATGCCCATCCTTCCTGAACCCCTTTGTTTCTAAGGGCTCTGTCCCAAGGTATTCTCTGAAACAGCCTCCTGAACAAGCCAAGGTCTGTCTTCCAGAAGTCCAGCCTAGAGGTTTTGGTGATACCCTTGCTTACTTCACTAAGTATTGAGAACTCTATCATTCCATGGCCTCTGACCACCACATCTCCCACCATCTCTTCTCTGCTTTTAACCAGCAGGTCTAATGAGACTCCAGCCCTGGTAGGTTTATTTATCAGCTGCAAGAGGAAATTATCTTCCTTCCAGTCTTGTAATCTCCTTGACCACTTCTTCTCTTCTATGTTGAGTTCCCATCTGTCAGGTTAAAGTCACCCACAAAAGAAAGGGCTGGAGATTTTGAAACATCCACCAGTTGCTTGTAGAATAATTCATCACCTTCTTCATGCTGTTTGGATGGTTCATAGCACACTCCCACCAAGATGTCAACCTTGTTTGCATTGCCCCTGATTCTACCTATAAGCGCTCAACCTTATTGTCACTGACCTCAAGTTCACAGAGTCAAGAGACTTCCTAACCTACAGAGCCATGCCTCCACCTCTCCTACCTCACTTATGTCTTCTAAAGGGCACGTATCCATCATAGCAGCATTCCAGTCATGTGAGTCATCCCACCACATTCTCATGATGGTGACTACATCATAGCTTTCCTGCTGCACGATGGCTTCCAGCTCTCCTTGTTTCCCATACTGCATGGATTAGTGTACACGCATTTCATCTGGACTGCTTATTTCTCTCCTAACCCTGGCTTTGCACCCTTAGGTTCATCGCTGGAGAGCTTGGTTTCAACCCCTTCCCTCTTCAAGTCCCAACCACTGTTTATATCAGTTATCTAGTTGTAGAAAAAAATTCTTATTTTTCCTGATTTTAACAAATATCAAATGCACAAAATGCAAACAAATGTTTACATTTCTTTTCTTTCCACAAACAAATGTAAACAACAACAAACCTTCTGAAATTTTACAGAAAATACTTTTATTTTCTGGCCTCCCATACTGTCAGTGATGACCTGCAACAAGTGAAGAAATGCAAGATCTTTTTATTTGCTTCTTCTGGAATGTACTGATTGAGATAATGAAGGTTTAGAATGATAATGTTTCATTAGTCCATTCTCCTACTGGATATCGAGTCACAGCTCTACACTTTACCACTGCTATGTATTACCTATGCAGGATAATTTAAATTCAGGATACAGAAAAATAGTGATAAATTATTATGAATCATACATAAAGATGAAAGGTATAAATATTTAACACATAAAGTTGAAAAAAAAAGTGAGAATGAGACAAATAAAATGCCTAAGGGTTGTAGTCAGAATATATCTGAAAACAGAATGAATTTCAGGAAGAGGATGTAGAACAAAATAACATATACACAGGTCAAACTAACATTAAATTGGGTTGGCAATAAATAGGAATGCAACAATTGAAGCCTCGGTTATTATGAAAATGTTGTGCTACATTCTATATATCACATAAAAAGGACCGTGCTCTGCCCAGACCACCTGCAGTGCTAACAGACAGAAATCCCAAGGAATACAAAGAAGTAGAATTAAGGTATGGAGAAATCAAGTCCTGAGGGTGCAATCATTTTTCTGATTTTGAAGGAAGATGAGGAGGAATGAAGGTGCCCAGCCCTTCCTGACGAGAGATGTAGGACAATTTGAGGTATGCTCTCAGATCATTGCCCTGCATAGTGGAAAGACCTGAACCATCCTGCTCCCCTAGGCTACTTAAAATACCCCAAAGCCCATTAGCCCAGAGCTCACTATTTTGCTTTAAACACAGTACTTCTCCTAAACTCATAACAAAGTTCCTTTCAGCTGTGGCCTCCACTCCTCTTATGCTTCATTGGTGCCAGTCCTACCAGAACTGTGGCTGTATTACATCCCAAGACCCTTCATTTACGAAGGACTTTTGCTCATCCCTCCAACTGACTGCTGGAACTAGGCAAGGCATGACTCTTTCAACAGCAAAATTAGCCTGGTTCTTGCATTTTGTGAGGATTTCAAAATCCAGGATGCTGAAGATGGGTATAAAAATCTACCTGAACAAGAGAATTAGGAAGGTATTGGCAGTTATCTTTAAAAAAAAAACCCAGTGATTCTCTAGAAAAGTAACAAAATGCCTTAACCCTATGCCATGGTGGAAAGACTACAGTCTGATCAACAATGGTGTCTGTCTTGGAAAAGGTGGAAGAGATTTTATTCTAAGCTGATTGTACATTCATTGTAGTCAAGGAGAATTACAATATGACAGTTGAGAAACATCAAGATATCTGAACGATGAAAGCCCTTCAAGGGTAGCCTCATGTGATCATTGATTCTACTCCTCCTTCCATTCCTGTATGTAAAAACTCCAAGCACTGTGTTCTCCTTCACAAAGAACAAGCAGATAACAACTTTGTGCAAAATTGAGCTATTTTGTTGGTAACTAAAGTGTCCAGAATAAAACTAGGCAGATCAACCACCTGTCTGAAATTAAGGGGGAAAGTACATATACTGCTGATATCGAGGCATAAAGAGAAAGTAAAACTGACACAAGCCTTTACCCAAAAACCTGGGCATGGGATATACAGAAAAAACTAGGCAGATCAACCACCTGTCTGAAATTAAGGGGGAAAGTACATATACTGCTGATATCGAGGCATAAAGAGAAAGTAAAACTGACACAAGCCTTTACCCAAAAACCTGGGCATGGGATATACAGAAAGTGAAGGTCATTCTGTTGATACCTGGTGGAGTGATGAGAAAGAAATAAAAGATTGATGAGCAAACTAAAACATTTTTGCTTTGCACATGGAGAGGTGCAACAACCAAGAGGCACTTGGGCGAGCAAAAAAGTCACTGTACAATAAAGGGAAGGCTTGTAACACAAAGCTACATTGGACAGCTCTGAATGTGCCTGTTGTGAGTCCTTACACACTTGTTGGCTTTTACTTCCACAACCAAAGCACAAAGGATAAATTTTGGGAAAGAGTAAGAATGTAGGATACCATATACAATCTTTATGACAGAGAGAGAAGAAACTGTTCAGGACTTTTTTTGCAAGCTAAGGAGGCTGTGGTTAGTTCACAACTCTGCAGTGTTTCTACTGAGAACTGAAAACTGCAAGCAGAGCTGCCAAAATTACCTTGGTCAGTCTGTGAAGTACAAGTGTGGTACAAGGCACAGCTGTTGAAAGTCAATAGAAAGACAAAAAAGAGGTATTAGGTATACCATAAAGTGTAAGATATTTTTTACAGAAGATGGTTGAAAATATCATGCTTTGAGAACTGTATGATGTCATCATGTTCCTCTGTGTTGTAAGAGTATTCTTTGCATCTTTAATTAAAACTGCTTTATAAGTGACTTTATTCATCTTTGTGTCAGGAAAAAATTATCTACCAGAACATCAAGAAGTTTACTATAACTTTCCCAGGAGTTTTTACAGTAATCTCCTCAAATTTGAATCAACATGTTGCTGCCAATCAAGACCTGGCAGAAAGGCTGCAGTGGGAAAACCTGACATATGGATTAGGAGGCTGTGGTGCAAATAAAAAACTAAACTTAAGACCTCTTGCATATCAGTCTTACCAGATTTACCCTAAGTGTAAGACCCTCAGGTGCCTCCTATTTACAGATACGTGAACTCCTGTTTAAGTCATAGTTTCTATTTTCATTTTACTTTTACTTTCAATGTTAACTTTGCTGCTCAGATGTGCAAGAACTAAAATAAGGAGAGAGAATATCAGCAGTAAAACTAACCTGTATAAGATGTCAAATAAATCACTGAAAAAATAAATTATTTGCTTTATGTAATTTCTTACACTTACTAAAGGAACTTAATTAGCAGGCAGCTAGCCAATACAGTAAATGTTAAATCTATCACCTGCTGAAATATTAGCTCATGAACATCTACATGATTATATGGTTGCATTTCTGCAGTACTCACATTACTTAGGGAGGATTGGTGCACAATGGGGAAAATATATTAATGTTTAAAAAGGCTGAAAGTCCATTAATTTAAGTGAGACAAACTCCTTTTTCTATAACCAGATCCATAAAACATGGTGCCATAAATGGGGAAAATCTGACAAAAGTACTACTGAAGCTTAATTAGCGTATTGGAGTGGCTCCATGCTACAGCACAGAAAGAACATTGACCACTTTTCATTTTTAATGAAAAATAGTCATGCTTTCTGCGAGGATCAAAGAGTTCACTACACTTATTTACCTCATGATTCCTGTGCTGCTGATTTTTCATCCATGAAATGTTGTTTGGAGGAGTTCAATCATACCTATAAAAAAGTACAGGGAGAAAAGGATAGAAGACTGACTTTAGGCAACACTTCACTTCTCTAAATCTGAAAAGGAAGTGATATGAGTCTTTTCCTGTGCTGACACTGAAAACAATTTACGAGCAGATCCTTCTTGCAACAACCAGTATCAAAGAGTAGTCCTAAATGTGGGGAAATGAGAGTTTTTCCTGCCAAATATAGTTAATTTGAAACAACTTAAGCTTAGCTAGCTTCTGCTAAGCCAGTAGCTGTGTTTCTCTGGAATTCACTGAGACTTTTTGTAGTCTAGGACCTTGAAAAATGAGGGGACCCTTGGCCAAGGTAGGAATTCCTGAGAAATCCAGTAATTGAAATATCACAAAAAAATAAATTAACTTTGCTCAAAATGAAATGCAATTTATATATATAATTTTGACTGGAGGAATGTAGTTTATTCGCATAATTCTAAAATAAAACAAGCAAAAATAAATTGCTGCTGGATCAGTCTGAAATTGTTGATTAATTTCCCCTCAAAATGCTTGAAAATTATTTCCTTTCAATTTAAAAGCTTAAAACTTACATTTCAAAACAAAATTAAAATATTGTATTGCATCTGTCAAAATGAGATTTTGAATTCTGACTTTAAAAAAAAAATTTAAAAAATGAGTACATTTACAAAATCCAAAAACCTTTTTTTCTTTTCAATGTCCTAGTAATTTGTATCACTCTAAAATTAGTTTGGGGGACCAAATTGCCAATAATTAAAAAATATGCCTATCTCTGAGAACAGGGCATAAGGAGTCTTCACAGAAGCAGGATTCTAATTGTTTTCAAGATACTGGTATTTTAAATATCTGCTAATTTAAAAAAAAAATAAAATCCTCTTGATTTTTGTTCCTGTCTCTCTGTTCTCCTAAGCTTTTCCAAAGGGTAATTCTCTGTTAGGGAACTGAGAGTTTAATTCTTTGTACCATATTATTTTCTTGTTACTCTTGGTGGCATTGGTCTAGACCCATGTCAGTACCTGATATTTTTCTGGCTTTTATAAAGATCCTAAAAACCTGCAGAAACATAAATACAAGCAAGCCAACACCTTTATCTGGGCTTACACGGCAACTGCCATTCAGAGCTTACCATTGTTGGTAGGTGTGTAATACAAACCATGCTACTACTATGCTCAGTGCTTTGAGGACCCCAAGAGCTGATTCCAAGGAAGCAAGGACTAATGCTGCTCATGCAGACTTTCTCTGAAGTTTCTTATGTGGCAAAGTAGCCAGTTCATATGCTGTCTTACCAAAATGAAATAGTGATTATAAATTTCTTTGCTCATAGATTTACCTTCAAACATAAGAATTCTCAATAATTTCATGCAGAACCAACAAATCTATTTTATCCAACATTTCTGTTTTGTCTAAAGATATTTAAACCGCTATGTGGAAATGTGACTGGTGGTCTATAGGCTCTTCATCCCCTGACACAAAAGAAAGTGTATTAAGGAAACCTTACAATAGCCAAGGACCATCCTAGTTTGCAGTAGTGTCTCTGACATAAGCCAGTCTGAATTATTTTTACTATTATCAATTAAAACATCGAAACAATATATTTCTTTGACTTTGTAGTCTTGCAGCACTATCTAGACTCCATATCAATGCAAGGGGAAAAAGTTGTTAAGAAAAGGATTATTTCTGAGAAATGGCAAATTGAATTATTGATTTTGAGGTTTCCTGATACTTTGCCTAATCCCAGAAAAACGTAATTTGTCTACTCTTGGAAAGCTTTCGAACATTTTGCAGTCTCTTTCCATTATATAAAGGAAATGTTGTATAAATAGCCTAAAAGAATATTTCATTTTGTCATGTGCAATTATCTCAGATTGAGTGCCATGCTTAGCTCTGATGAACTGGCTGTTACTGATTCTGACACACAATGAAGCCCTCCATAATGAACCCTTAAAGGAAATAAACATTTTTGTTCTATTGTGTGTTACATATATTTTTTTCATAGCACCTAAAATGAAGGCAAAAGTGATCCTTATCATTCATTGTTTAGTTCTTGCTGATATTCTGATTCCTAGGCTACAACATTTGCCGAAGAATATGTTCTTCTGCAGGAAATTTATGCTGAAATAGAATTCAAAGTAAAAAGTAAATATTACTAATACCTTAAAAAGAAAGGAAAGGTATTGAAAAAATATATTCATTTTCATAATTCACTTGCTATATCTCTATCTAACTTTAAATCTCAATTATACCAACAGGAGACTGCAGTTTATCAGAGAAACACTTCTCTGAATCTCTTGTAACAGCACTTGTCCTGCTTGAAACTTCTCAGAGTTTTTCTTATGAATCACCATAATTGATGCAAGCTGCAGAGAGGTGATAGTTCAGAAAACAACAGTAGAATTAATGAAATACATTGGAAAAGCAAATTTGTACAGAATGAAAATTTTATTTCCAGCTGTATGTTCAGCAGAAAAATCTGCAGGAATTGTTCTCATATCTGCATAGAGTAGTAATGCAAAGATGACTCACCGAGGAAGCTCAGTCCACACAGCAGGGCTTAGATAAAGTTTAGCAGGAACAGATTCCTCCACATGGTCCTCCTCTGCTTAGTACTGCACACTGCTTTGCTTCTTGACTGTCCGATGAACTCATGAATATTCCATGAGAGATTAAATTTTAAAACAAGCCTATTCTTAAGGAGATGCCTAGGATATTTAAAAGAAAACTTGGCTAGCTTAGGCTTGTAATAGAAGCTCCAGATGGACCATAGAAAACAAGTTCATACTACATCTGCCTTATTATTTTAGACAGCTGAAGTTAGGTGACATTAAACTTATCATAAAGGCAGGTAATAGATTGGATTTGGAGAATAAAACCCCCCTTTTGATTCAGGATAGTAGGAATGAGCTGATTTAATCTGATCTGTTTCTATCCAATCAATCTCAGCACAAAAATCATGTGTAGACAAAGGCAGAAAAAGACAGAGCTGTGCCTGTAATTTGTGTTTGCCAGAATAATTTTATCTTTGTGAAGTATATTTCTAGGGGTGCTAGATAGACTCTGAGATGTTGGAATACTTATCACCCTGCAGAAAATATGTGACAAGTGCAGCTGACAGGAAAACCACTTGGTTTTGTTTGTTTGTTTGGTTTTTCTGGTTTGGTTTGGGGGTTTTGTTTGTTTTCTAGTGAATTCAAACATTTTCTCATCCTGCTGAAGAATATAGCTAGAGGTGAGCAACTAGATGTACTGTTGAAGTGTGAGTGTGAGAGAATGTCACGGAATTTAACTCCAGCCAGCAGCTCAGCCCCATGCATCTCTTCACTCACTCTCCCCTGAAGGGGTGGCAGAGAGAACTCAAAAAGTAAAAGTGAGAAAACTCCTGGGCTGAGATAAAGACAGTTTAATAGCTAAAGCAAAAGCACAGTGCACAAGCAGGGCAAAACAAGGAATTAATTCACCATTTCCCATGGGCAGGCAGGTGTTTAGCCATCCCCAGGAAAGCACGGCTCCATCACGTGTTACTCGGGAAGACAAATTACTTAATTCCCAACGTCCTTCCCTCCTCCCTCTTCCCCCAGCATTTTATTGCGGATCATGATGCCATATGGTCTGCCATATTTCTTGAGTCAATTGAGGTCAGCTGTTCCAGCTGTGTCCTCTCCCAACTCCTTGTGCACCTCCAGCTTCCTCACTGGTAGAGTGGGGTGAAGAGGATAAAAGGCCTTGATACTGTGTAAGCACTGCTCAACAGCAAGCAAAAGTCTCTGCATTAGCAATGCTGTTTCCAGAACAAATCCAAAACACAGACGCATATTAACTACTGTGAGGAAAATTAACTCTGTCCCAGCCAAAACCAGCACAGAATAGCTGCATGGCTCTCCAGAGAAGCCAACCTAACAGAACTGTTATATGGGATGCAGTAATATTGCCAAAGTTGAATGCCTTACTCCTAAATACTGAATCATTAGGGACTGTTTGCCTTAATTGACTGATGCTTTACTGATATTTCAGAGCATACCTTCCACAGGCCCAGAACTGAGGTCTGGGTAGAGCTGCAAGTGCCAGGGCTTCCATTTCTGTCTTTTGCAATGGCTGCCTATCTTGGAAATTATCCTCTTGAGCCTGAACTTCCAGGAAGTGTGCATCACACAGGGTATAGAGGTACCCTCCTGGTCCACAATTTGAAAGAAAACTTGCAAGAAGGCTGACTCTAAACTGTGAATCAGACATTTCCAGGTTCCGTGACAGGAACTGGTTTTGTTGTCAGAGTTGGGTTTGTTACCCCAAACATAACATGTTTAACGGAGGGTAGAGACAGGAATGTTGAGAATGTAGGCAGTGTGCTTAGCATTAGTGCATGAGCTGTCCCAGAACTGCTGCACAAGGAATAATACACCAGGAATCTGGACAGAATTTTGTGGAGCATTACTCTGCTTGTGGTGAAGGTTTACTCACTGAAACCTCAGGAGGTTTTCAGTAAAATATTTTATACTCTACCAATTCATATTTTCTAATGAAACACTGTTGTATCGCAAAATATCTCTATGGTGCTTGCAGTATATGATCTCCTTTTGCTGTCTTGGCTTTATCTGGTGAACAGATAGTCAGAGAGGTAACTGAATATCTTATGTCCAGTTTTTTTTTATTATTATTTTTTAAATTATTTTTCATCTGCATCATCTAGAGTTATGTTATGCTTGACTGTGCCCTTGGGCTTTTCATTATTAGCCCCAATGATTACTACTTCCTGGATGCTAATGCTGTTACTTTGAGAAGAATTAAGGTCCTATCTCTCTTTTTGTTGAATACACACCTAACCATAGTAACTTAATACCTGCCACAAAAGTCAGGATCAACGCAACAAACTGTATCTATCTAAATGAATGTGCTTGAGAGTATAGACAAGAATAGCACTTTTTTCTCTTAACTCAGTGTTATTTCTTTGTTTTCTGATATTGGAAAGCCTTTTCAAATTTGGTATCATATTTGGCAGAATGAGTGCTTACTCCTCGTTTGAATTTTGTTGTTTTCAGCACAAAGCTGCACAGTCTGACATTTGTGGGCCGTTCACACTACATACTGTTTTCAATTGCTTATCTTGCCATTTTTTCAGGCTTCTGTGCTTTTTGCTGTTTCTAGCTTCAGGGACTCTTCTAATGACATCCTTATTATCTTCCATTATTGTCAGGAAAAGGCAGTTGTAAAACCATGCTGATCATCCCACAGGAAAGGTGGGACTCTTCGTAGCATAAGGGACATTTAACAGCCTATTTTAAAACAGAAGTGTAAATCAGACCTGGAATTCAGGCATAAAGTTTCTTCTGATGTTTCAGTGCCTCTGTTTAGGTCCTAGTAAAAAACATGAAAAGATAACACTGTCCTAAGAAAACGAGTACAGCTTGAAGGTCTAGAGTAGATTCCTTGTGAACACATCATGGGTACATATGCCTTTACCAGCTAATATGGGTAGCCTTGCAGTTTACTAATCTAAAGCTTGAATTTCTAATAAATCCATCCAATCTTGCTGCATTATTGAACAGCTCTAACACTGTACATACTCTCAGTCCGCTGAAAATAGAGGTCATTCAAGTTAGGTAAGCTAGCAATGAAAAAGGGTGAAGCTAAACTGCATTACTACGCACTTGTAGTGCATGTATGGACAGGTACTTGTAACCTGGTATGTGATAAATTGCTAATCTGTAGTAATTTGACAATATAGTAAAGTCCCCAGAGTTGAACACACTTTCATACCTGTGGTTTATGTTTGAGGCTCTTTGGGCTCCTTATCCTAGAAGAAATAAATGTGCAATTCAACAATGTGATGCTAGATCAGCTCTTAGTTCCCTTTTGAAACAATACCTACAATCTAAGTGGTTAAACTACACTGATAAATAGAAAAGGAAAGTTTCTTTTATTAATAATTTATTTGTAACACAGAATGTTTTGTTTTTCTAAAAATGTTGTGCTGTGACTCCACTTCTGATTGAAATCCATCCTGTTTCTAATAACAGAGAGGTTGACTTGTGGGATTTTCTTTAGTATTTTATTGGAATCATAGTGATTGAGTACCATGTTGAAGGCATAAAATAATTCAAAAACTAATCCAAACAGTTTAAAATCATAATGCAATTCAGGAATGTCTGTCTAAATAGTAAAAAGAATAGATATAGTACCTTCATCCATTCCTGATCAAGTAAAATCAGGATATAAAAACATGGATCTTCTGGCAGGAGCAATATCTAGCCATATATGGGTTTAAATTGCTAAGAATTAGTCCCCATTTCAGGATCACTATTGGTCTCTATCCAGATATGATTTTCCTTTTCTTCCTTTTAACCATCAGATGTTAAACAAAGCCAGGTACACTATAAGGATGTTAGGACTTACACAGTTAAGAATGTGCATGAGATCAGGTTCAGCTCTCATGAAACACCTTGCTTCTGAAACTTAAATTACAAAAACTCAATTTTGAAAAGTATATCAGGTGAAAATACAAGGGAGAGAGCTCTTGATTTTACATTTATAACAATGTAACTTCATTGACCTAAGAGTTACAGTGGGACAAGGTAGTCAAAAGCTACTCCCCTTGTCTTTACTGTGAATAAAATATGACCAGAAGTTCCTTACAAATAACATGCCTTTTACTCTCAGTTTACCTCTGTACTTAGCAAGCAAAGTTTATTTTTTTTAATTAAACATAGATTTCTTATTCAGTTGATATTGTTAACATTTTTTCCTATGTGTACTTTGCTCCCACTGGCCACATGTTAAGAAGTTCATTCTTCACTATCATTCACTCACTACAGAGAACATTGTTTATGAGTGACTAGAACTGCCTTTGCCATAGGTCTCAGCTTGATTACTTCTGCAATGCAATTCACTCNCTTTATGCTATGCACGATAAATTAAGAAACAAGCTGAAATTTTTCCTTAGTATTAAGAGCAGTAAAAGTCATAGGAAGGAAGAATGAAGTTCTGCAATAATAAGCCTTAGAAAGAGCCTGACAGAGCCCAAGACTGAAATATAGAACTGTAATTCCTCAGACAAGAAAAAGAGGATAAGAAGAAGGGAAGAAGGAAAGGAAGGAAGATATGAATAAGGGAAAGCATTATGAAAGCTGTAAA
>VWZD01001397.1:67629-85520 GCA_013396695.1 Sakesphorus luctuosus | reverse complement strand
ATTACTTCTGCAATGCAATTCACTCCCTATAAAAAAGAGCTCTCTGTGTTTCTTTTTTTTCCCTCTATTCAGGGAACATTTGGAGTTCAAATCTCCAAACACAATAGATTTAACCACATTTTTTTATCTTTTCGCAAAACTTGGATGTACAACAAGCATTTCAGGGCAGCTCTGAAACTCCACACAACTCTTTCCTCCTCATTATCCCCCTGAACATTTGTTTCACAGTGCATTGTATGTTTCAGGAATTGTGTGTCCTCTCATAGAAGAATTGTCCTCTCCAACAAGTAGTCAGCCTTTGAGCAGATTGGTTGCAATGTCTTTATGCTATGCACGATAAATTAAGAAACAAGCTGAAATTTTTCCTTAGTATTAAGAGCAGTAAAAGTCATAGGAAGGAAGAATGAAGTTCTGCAATAATAAGCCTTAGAAAGAGCCTGACAGAGCCCAAGACTGAAATATAGAACTGTAATTCCTCAGACAAGAAAAAGAGGATAAGAAGAAGGGAAGAAGGAAAGGAAGGAAGATATGAATAAGGGAAAGCATTATGAAAGCTGTAAATCCAATTTAAGTCAAAATATCAGTGATGAGCTTATAATACAAGACCACTTCTCATTATGAACAGAATGTCAAGTAATGTGTATTTTTTTTTTCTTTCTTGCTTCCATTTTGTACCAGAAAGTAGAGGAAAGAGAGGTATTTTCTTCTTTTGATGTAAAACTGTTCTTTAGTATCATATTTATAAAGCAATTACAGCAATAGAAGACTGAGCACATGATATTCTTCATGTATAAAAAATAACTCAAATATATTTACTGCATGTATATGAAGAAACACCTTTCTCCTATTTGCAGACAACAAACTGATGCAGGAGTTTCGTTTCAGTAAACAAATATAACAAAGCCCAAAAATACAGCTTATTATTTATACAAGAAAGAAGATCTAGATCAAAAAGTGTCACCCTCAGTATCAGAAGCTAGGTTGCAATCTCAGCTCCTCTAAGACTGGTGCAGCAGGAATTGCTATTCTTGTGACATTTGTAGTCATGCAAATAGTCTGGAAGATTTACCAGGATACACCATGACCAGCCTACTAGGGCCTGCTACAACATTTTACTGAAAAAACCTGTAGAACTACTGGTGATACTTTGAAGAAAAGTGGTTTTTTCTGGTTGAAAAATGTTATTTCCTTGAATGCAATATTTTTAAGGACATAGATGGACTTTGATAAATCTTCAGTTTAAAAAAAAAAAAACAACCAACCAGCAAATGAAACAGAAAAATACCTTTCAAATAACTTGTTTAATGTTTTTGAAAATGAAATCTTACTTGCAAAATGCATAGCCCATTTAAATATATATATATGTAATTAGAAAAATAAAAAAATATTTTTTTTGTGACATGACAACTCCTGAACTAGGATTTTCTTTTCATTATCAGTTGCAAATACATATATACATTTCTATATATTTTCTTGGGTGAAATAAAGCGACAAAGACATAAAGACACAGATAGAGTCAGAGCTAGGGACAGAGGCAGAGATGGAGGTCAAAAGATAGAATTAAAGGGAAAATGTTGCATGCTGAATTTTTTTCCAAGGCATTACAATCATCTGCCTTACTGAAGATCTCCTGAAGTGATGATCATTTCTGTGCCCCAAACATAATGGTGTTCCTTGATCTTGAAGGGAATATATTTGAACAGACCTGTAGAGAAGAATGTTCTCATCAGTATAAAGGGAGATGACATCACTTACAACATCCACTTAACATTCATTCTATGTTTGTCCCTGAAAATGAAACTGAGGTGGGATAAGTTTGGTGGGTGGACACAGAAGACTGAAGGATGGAGGCTGCCTCTGAGCATGACAAAGTAAGGAAGCCACTGCTGAGAATCTGATGAGAGCAGCAACCATTCAGCCACATGGCTCTTCATGGTGCTGTTCTGAATACATTTCTGTGCACAATAATGACAGTGAAGAATTTGTCTGGTTTGTATTCACTGCAAGCAGAAGTGAAAACTTTGTCCCAAAACTCAGGATTTTTTTAGAAGTTCCAGTCTACCAAGGCTGGATGTTGAATTTTAGGATATTAAGAGAACTATGAGGACTGTTGCATCAATAGCCTAAACTGCTAAAATGACCTTCAGTTGATATTAAAGGGACTGCAGTGTTAACCTACATGTATGTGAGCATGTGCAAGGATGGGGAGAATTAGGGTCTAGCTTCATACTGTAAACAGGTAATTCTCAGAGTATATTCCCAAGGGAGATATTCGTTAAGTATTTGACTTCTGAGGTAATTGCATTCAATTGTATGTGCATTCCAATTGCACTTCAGAAATACTTTGTGACAAAGGCAATTTATGTGAAGAACAGCAATTTCTAACAGTGACAGAGAAGTCATAGTCCTCTGTGCTAAATTTTAATTTTTGATTGTGCCCAGGATAACAGTTCAGGTTGTCACTCCCAGGACTTCTCAGTCAGAGATGGTCTGACCCCTCCTTTTGAACCTCTGTTATTGGCATGGGTGAATGTGTGGAGTCCTTGGCAGAGAGTCTTTACGAAAGCATAGTATTCAAACCAGCACAAAACCAGAATGTTTTCCCAGTGAACCAGTTCAGAATAAATAAATCAGAATTTGTACTAGAAGTACAAATGAAAATAAAGCTCACACATGAACAGATTTAATCACCTTGACTAAATTAAGGAAAATCAAATTTACTTGACTGTCTTCAGAGACTAGTCCCCTCAAACTCCTTTTGTCCTTCAGTAGAGGGAGACTGACACATCCAGAGTAAGAGCCTGCTGAAAGTGTAGCTTTAGCTCTCTCTCTCTCTGTTGAAAAGATGTAAAACTCAGCAATTAAGCTGCCCTAGTTACATGGAATTAATCCAGGATGAGCCACCTAGTTTTTTCCCATAGATGATGAAGGGTATTCAGAGGAAGCAGTTAGGTCCTAACTGGACCACTAAATCAGATACTAAAAAGTAAGCAGAATGAATATTCAAAAGAGGAAATAACTCAAGCACAACCACTAACTTTGGGGGAAAAAAAAAAAGAAACTTTTGATCACATTCATTAAATTGCCTAGTCAAGCCTACATGCTCAAAAAATTTAAAATCAACATGGGGCCATAATAAATGATAGATGGCAGTCACTCTTGGTCTTGCTTATCTTTGTGAACATCTGGACCACTTCCAGTTATTCAGCAAATATACTTTGCCATAACACCATGAAATTTGAGTAGGACCTTTCTTAAAGGGTAAATGAATAGTCATTTTCAGGACAAGCCTGGGCTCCGATGCTCTTGCCACACACTGTGATATAAAGCAATTCTGAAGTTGTAGAGAAAGCCGTAAAAGCATTACATAGATGGTTTACAGTCTTCCTGTGATGCTGATGTTAAATCTTCTATCCTACCTTTCTTAATTCTTAGAAAAACAGCCTACTGTGGTGTCTGTGGTCCATTAGGTAGAGCCTAAGTCATTTAACCCATGTTTCCACATGGAATGCTGAAGACAGATTGTCTCTGGAACTCAACACCTTTACTTGATTTTATATTGCCTTTAGACTTAGATATAACTCAGATGATGACAAGAAGACTAGGTGTCCCAAAAGGCCATTTGGTTAAGACCTTTCTCAAAAAAAAAGTGTTGTTTTGTTTTAAAAGAAGTTGATGTCCTGTCACATTCATGGATATCATTATGTGTCACTCCTACAGAAGTCCAGACAACTAAATTAAACTCCTCTGTAAGCTCAGAAGGAGTCAAATCCACATCTTCAAGATGATTACATCATTAATTGCAAGATTTCAAGCTTTTCTGGAAGTCATGATGTTCCTAAGTTAAGTAAATCATTAACTGCTTTGAATATAGTTTAGAGAAATATTTTTCTTTCACTTTTTTTTCATCTAGTTCTTTTCCTTTTTCCCTTTACCTTTTATTTCTTTTTTTCTTTTCCATAGAAAATCTATGGGGCATATCTATGAGGTAAATATTTTCTTGTTATTTTCCAGAAGGCAAATATTTTTAAAAATTTAAGAAACAAAGCTTCACTCAGCTTAATCTAAAAGGAAGAAAAAAAAATCCTTATAAAATTTATTTCCCAGGGAGAAATTAGTGACTTTTAGTTCTTGCAAGAAATTTTTTTCCTGTTTTTCTTCTCCTTTACTGAGTTCTGCTGAGTGCAGCATTGCCAGCCCTTAGCATATTTATCACTAGCTTGTAAGTGAAAGCAAGATTGTCCAGACAGTGTTGAATTCTTAGGAACTGGAAAAGAAGAAATTAGCTATTAATCTAACTACAAAAGGATTTATATTAATTTAAGCATCTGGTCTAATAAGTAGAAAATATAGTCCAAACAGATAAAACTGAAATAAACATGTTTTGAAGCAATGGATAAATAAAGTTTATCTTTATAAAATAAATGCTTCTGACAAAGGAATGGGATTTCACAGTTTCAGAAAATTCCCCAAAGCCTTTAGCTTCAGAAGGAAGTAAACATTGTTAGAAAGAAAATTACAAGAGTAAAATGAGAAATCAGCAGAGCATATCACTACCGTGCAAAGTTACATTCCTCACTTCTAAAAGGAAAATCCCTTTGCAGACCCGCTAACACTGATGATCAGAGCTCACAGCACTTTCATCAAATTTATCCTTAACACACAGAGAGACAGCTCTAAATTTTTGAGCACAGAACTCAAGGGTTTTTGGTGTCCCATAAACATGCTAATTAAAGAGCCTGAATTCGAAGAGTCAAACATTATTTTTTCCTGATAAGAATGCCTGAGGGGTAGGGATATTTGTGCTCCCTAACAGGATCCATTTGTTGACTTGAAGGAACTAAATAAATAGAAGGTATCTTCAAAAACTACACGACTTGATGGCAAATCAGTATTTCAATCATTCTACAATCTGCTTTTATCCAGCGCAGGTAAAGGGATATGAGCTTACAAAAAACCTATACCCTGACCTTTGCAGAACCAAGATCAGTCAGAGAAATAAATATATATCTATAAATACCCATATATCAACTCAGCCACCTGTGAATTACAAACCAGAAGCCAGCAATGGTCAGTGATAAACAACAGCTCCCACAACCTAATAAATTAGTTTAAAAGTCTGCTGCATACTGGGTATACTATGCACACTGCCATGTATCCTGGAACTTGCATGGGAAGGAGTACTCCACAAGAGGACACGACAGAGAGATGCCTGTGTGTTCAGAGAGATCCAGCCAAGCTAATGTAGAGCTGTGGTCCAGCTCTGATCCTCAGCAAGGCTAAATAACATCAGCATTCTACTAATGTGCTTTTACTGACAAAACATTTTAATAACTTTAATAACCAACGTTCCATGTGATAAATCACTGTTTGTTTGGCTAAGAGCTGGTACCCTTTTAAGAGCCCCAGCCTCAACTATATACCTTGTAAGGACTTGTGTGCTTCTGTTTGACCTTTCAAAACAAAGGCCTTGTCTCTGTAAAGAACATGCAAGGTTTCAGCAGAGTTATTAAATAGCAATTATGCCTTATCACAAAATTGTGTAAGGCGCACAGCATGAGCACATAAGCATCTGCCACCCCACCGTAAAAAAGGTAAATAAATTACACAGAAAGGTGAGTAAGGGGAGTAACATCCTAAATACTTTAAAGTCCCACCATTTTTTACCTTATTTATAATGAAAAAGAAATTAGTGATCAGAGCCCGGATGTGCCCAATTTTACTGAGAATGAAAGCAATTTAGAAACAAAAAGTTAGAGCAATAAAATTAATCAAACCATTCACTGATATGAGTAAAACTCCAGTACAAGTTATAATGTTGTGGTCTGGGCTGTGTTGATGACGCATTGTTAGACAGAAATAACAGTTTCCCAGTATGTCTTACCTGGGCAATAAGAACTGTCCCATAGACCAGCAAAGACATCAGTATTAAGTATGTCTGGTCAAAACTCAGAATTTTTCTTCCAGAGAAAAATTGTTTTAGTTCCAATTCACTGTGCAAAAATTGTACATTTCCCATGAAATTTAAAGACAGAAACATTTTGAACTGTAGAAAAGAATATTATTTGACACAGTCAAAATCTTTTCTAGCTTTGCCTTGTGAAATATATGTTATAATTTCTGAGAAAATTAAGGAGAAGAAGGTGATTTCACAGTGTATCCCACAATATTCTTATTTGGAATTTGTGCTTCTACAGTCTGAATGGGTGGACGACCAGATCAGTTAAAAAAAATTATTGCTCACAGGGTGGTGATTAATGGGACATTCTCTATCTGGAGGTTGGTAACAAGTGCAGTACCACAGTGCTTTGTCCTGAATCTTCCTATTTAATATCTTTGTGAGGGATCAGAGCGCATTCCCATCAAGTTAGCAGATGACATTGCTCTAGAAAGACTAGTAGATGGGCTCCAAGGCTCCAATGGCATTGAAAAGCATCCAAGACATCCTGGAGGACTGAAACAGCATGAGCCTAAAGAAGATCACTAAAGATAAACTGAAAGCTTCTCACTTGGGAAGGACAAACTCCTGCAACAACACAGTTTGGGCACTGACTGCCAGGAAAGTCTTTGGGCTCCAGAGCTGAACATCAGCCTATGGGTTCCCTGGAAGCAAAGAGGTTAACAGCAACCTGGACTGTAGGAACAGAGTAGAACCAGGAGATACAGAGAAGGGACTATTCTCTATCCCACACATGTTAGGTCATAGACACAGCACCCAATATGGGCTTCCATACTGCAAGGAAGACAACATTAAACTGGAGAGAGTTCAGTGGAGGACACCAAGATGGTGGGAACAAGAACACTTGTCAGGAGAAGCTGGGGAAGGTGGTCTTGTTCAGCCTGGAGCAGAGGCAGTTTTGGGAGGACCTAACAGCAATGCCTAGTGACCAAGGGGAAGCTGTTTAGGAGCTGTGGCTGAGCTCTTCACAGCAGTGCATTGAGAGACAAGAGACAATGGGTAGAAATTGAAGCAATAGAGGTACAGACTGAAAAAATGTTTTCCCCATGAGGATAATTGAGCACCGGCATTGGCAACTTAGAAAGGTTGTGCTCCTGGATGCTTTTAAGACTTGATTACATGAAGATGTGAGAAAATTGGTCAGGTCTCCTGGGGATTCTGGTTAGAGCAAAAGGTTGTTCTAGAAACCTCCTGAGATCCCTTCCAGCCTGTATTATGCTGTGAACCTATGATTGTTTAATTTATAGTGTGGAAGAAAAATACATGGTTTTGTTATGAAGAAATGAGGAATGAAAATGTTCCATTTCAATTATAAATGAAACTCTGTTTTTGAAACATTTATCCTTTTCTATTAATTTCAATCCATATTTCAGCAAAATTATCAAACTTCTGGAGGAAGTTTTGGTGCTTATGGAATAGCAGAATTGGATGAAGGATGGTCTTTTAGGAAGTCTTCAAATGCTTCCTGTAGGAATAATTTATATCAGGAGAAAGGACCTTAGGTTGCTGAGTGTTTTGTTGACATAGGTTGGAAGTGATCAGTGCATGAGAAAGCTACTAATGTTATAGACACTCAGGAGACAAAAGAGGGAGAGAGGAGTCTGGCAGGGAACACCAACATATTTAAGATTTAACTTGTCTCTGCATAACCTGACTGCATGCTAGATGCAATACTTAGGGCAACATGACTTTCAGAACTGGTACTTTCAGGAAATGTCTAGGGTTTTTTTTTCTGGATCACATCTGCTAGTTCTTTATGAAAACTGTAAAAAAACATAAAAAAAGAAATTCCCAGCCCAGTGGCTGGAACCTTTTTTCCTTCATATGGCCAGAGGTAGGAAAAACAACAGTTTGAGATCTCCCTGTTTAGTGCTTCATTTACTGTAATGAGGGACCCACAGAAAAACCGCATTCACAAAGGGAAAAATAAGATTTGTTTTTTCTGAAATGGTGAAAGCAGCTTTGTGATAGAAAATATTAAAGGATTCTTTTTGAAGCAGATCTGCAGTGCTTCAGGAAAGATGGTTGGAATAGCCCTACTCTTAGTCCTTCACCACTTTTCTTCAGAGCAGAGCCTTCTCTGTGATGTCTTTCTGTCTCTTATTGGAGCTGATTGGTAAAAAAGCATTCCTGTGCATCTGTGGGAACAAGCTAGAAGAGTCACATTCAAAACATTACTCAAATTGATTGTTCAAAGAAACCTGTTTAGAAACCTATGATATAACACTAAGTATTTCAAATAAGGCAGAGAGATTAGTTTCTAGATAGTGGTCTGTCTACCTGCTGGAGGAACTTGGCTCCCTTGACAGTCTCCCCTGCTGTACAAAAGAGGAGTATGTACTTCCACATTTTTAGAAGGCTCTTTAACTCATCTATCCTAGATGATTATTTGAAGAAGAGATAAATGACCCTCTGAAGATAGATATCTTTAGAAAGGAAAAATAGCATGATTTAAACACCTCAGGAGTGTTCTTGTGAATTTTGGATTTATTGATGTAGTCAAACACATAAATGAAAAATACCTTCTAGATTGTATTTGTTTAGCAAATCTAAGTATGTGTCTAGTGTTTTTGGCCATACACAGTGGTGATCATTTATGAGTCTGCAATAGCACAAGATAAATACAAGCAAAGAGCTCAGCATCTGACAGATCTGTACAAATATATCAGTCCCTTTTCTCCAGAAGTGTACAACTTGTCTTTGTGCTCCAACCAAAAATGTTCTCAAATGTTAAACAAGTTATTTGTCCATTGTTTTTAGAACACATCCTTTTTCATAATTTTCAAAGTCATGTAGAATTTGCATGTGATATTATACCATATTCTAACAGTTTTTTTTCTTTCCTGCAGGAAAAGCTACTTGTTGGCTAATAGAATTTTATATTCAGTAATAGATTATGTGACATTACCAGTGACTTTGACAGGGATTTCTTATGCAGACCTGGTTTTGTTGTTGTTGTTGTTTCGGTTTTTTGGTTGGTTGTCTTTTTTGAGTTTGTTTGATTGTTTTTTGTCTTTTTTTTGTTATTGTTGGGATTTTTTTTGTGTGTTTTCCAAGTTCATGTGAAGTTAGCATAGCATGTATGTATGCGGTAGTTCTTTATTATTGAGTAGTATTTTAAAGAATCACTGTGTTGGGTTGACTCTGGCTGGAAGCCAAGCACCCACCAAACTGCTTGAGCTTTTTCCTGTAAGGGGCATGGTGAAGACAACTGGAAGAGCAAAAACTGAAAATTCATGGGTCAAGGTAAGGTTTAATAGATGAAGCAATGCTATGCTCACAAGCAAAATTAAAAGGATTTTTTCTTTTTATTTCCCAATGGCAGGCAAAAGTCCAGCCACTTCCTGGAAATTGGGGCCTCATCACACTTGACAGTAGCTTGGAAAGATAAACACCAAACCCACAATCATTCCTACTTCATCCTCATTTCCCTGGGCTTTTACTGCTAAGTAGGATGTCATAGAGTATAACCACATTCCTGTGAGTATTTCAGGTCATCTATCTTGACTGTGTCCCCTCTCAACTCACTTCAACAGCAACCTGCTCACTACAGGGGCAGAACAAGAAAATAAAACCTCATTACTGTATCAACATTGTCCAGAGCCAGTATAATGACTCAATTTTTTTCCAAGAGAAAAATTATTCAATGCAAACGTAATACAAGCACAAAGTGAATGGGTAAGAAGGCTGAAATACTTGTGAGAATGTAGCCGCATAGAAACTTAAGTAGTATTATAATAACTTATACCAAATAAGTCTCTCTAATTAGGTTAGAATGCAGAAATCAGAATGGTCTTGCTTCCCAAAGTGTTGAGCATCTTACAAAATTGATCTGGTATATGTCATAAATTCTGGAATTATATTACACAAAAGAAATTTTGCAACTTGAGTATGTCATATTTGAACTTTTTAGACCTCCTATAACTATGATAATCTAGTGATTGAAACATGTTAGATTTGCAATAAAAGAAGTACCTTTTGTTAGTCTATTGATATAACTAGGTAAAACAGAGAAGCTTGCAAATAAACAAAATCCTTCTTCCAAGCCTCTTTGGTCTAGCCAGATACTTGTTCATTTTTTTCAACTTTTTCATGCATAAAAGGAAATGAAAGAATAATAATTTAAACACCAATATATCTTGGAATTAAACAATGTCCATAAATAATTGGTGTAGGGATCACATGTACCACTTCATTGCTTGCTAAATTATCATACTAGCATACTAGAAGTTTTGAATCCATTCCTCTTGTCATCATGTTCTAGTGAGTAATTGGATGTAAATCCCACTCTACTACACTTTCCTTTTTCTTTTTTTTTTAAGAGCAGCTTAGAAGAAGTCTACAATCATCTCAGTCATCTTACTGAGTAAATCCCATTGCTTGGATCTTATCTCTCTAACATGCACAAGATAAAACACTTAATTGCTTAGTTTAGGCATTTGAAGTACACCCTGGGAAGCACTAACCTGAAGGTATGTTAAAATACTTACATTCTTTATGAGATCCAGGCTTAATACTTGGAGTTAAGAAAACCTTTAAGCAAGGGGGCATCTTAAACTCAATCTTTGGAATGTTAAACCTTAATTCCCACTGTGAATCTAACCTCAAGAGATTAGATGACTTTTTTGAACCCAGATTTTCCAAGGTGTGGTGTAGTTCTCAGCACAAAGCATGTCAAAATTTAGATTAGAATAAATTTATTTCTGTGAATTTAATTAGCATTTAAGGGGAATGCTAGAACTCTTCAGCCATAATACATAGTACCTGAACAGTTTCATGGTCTTACTACAGGACATTACAGGGACATATAAACCAATTTCAGCAATCGCGATATAATTACAAAGAGATAAGGTCTTCGAAAAGATTTTTTTTTTTTTTAGATAGAAGAAATTGCATACTTAGAAAAGAAATAAAGGGAATAAGAATAACCTGAATCTCATGAACTCAGGGAATGAAGAAACTTGAATTTTGAGTCTTTAAAGGCATATGTAGTTCTGGGAAACCCATCCTATCCAGTCTAACACAAGCAATTGACCTGAGACAAGATATCTCTCAAAGACTGAAATACTCATTGCCAAGGCATGAAAGAATGTTTAAAGTTTTTCAGAGCTGACTGAGGAAACAAGTTCAGGATAGGATCATCAGGAAAGATGACTACCTTTTGATAGTTGTACACGTATATTTCATCTTTCTTTTTCTGATAACTCTTTCTGCTCCTTTCGGGGGATGGGGATCAAGGAAGTTAAGAGACAGGGTTAGGAGTGGAAGTAGGTCAGCTCGTCTACATTTCTGATTATGGAAAAAAAAAAAGAACTTTTGAAACACAAAAACCATGCTACGTTTTGCAGAATACTTGTTTCATCTTCACAGTGAAAATATCACAGCAGTGTGGTAAAGAAACTTTACATTGTTGGATAACTGTCCCTGTGTATGCTTCAGGCATAAAGCAAGCTAAGAAAAAGGCAAGTTTACAAGACTTCTTTTGTTATGGGCTGGAAGAAGTTATGTTTCCTTGTATTCATCATGGATCAAATGCCCAGATGTAGCTACCAAAACCAGTACAGCAAATGGGTCTCATGGCCAGACATAGATAGCACAGCAAATATAAAGTTATCAAATTATGACTGCCAAATGACATATCTGTATCTTGCATATTAGGGTTTCCCCTGCATTAATTTTTAATGAAAACTTTATGAAGCAATTATCTCTTTTTGTCCCTATACACTTACCTGGACATTACAGAAGTTGTAATTTCTTAGGAAGGCAGTTAAGTGCCACCCTAATACCTGATCCTGTCAGATCTCAGAAGCTCAGCAGGGTCAGGCCTGGTTAGTACTTGGATGGGAGACCTCTTGGAAATCCCAGGGGCTGTAGATTCTAGCCCTGAGGACTTCATTGTCGCTGTTGAAGCTCGCTCAGCCGTGGCAGATGAACTTGAGGAGTTAAAAGATGGGACCAGTTCCGCACACGCTGTGCCTCACCTGAAAAATCCACTGTGCAGGCTCGAAAGACACAACCACCCTTCCCAAATCTTCCTTCGTGAAACCTAGTCATAATGATAACTTCTTAAGAACAGTGGAACTTTTTCCAAAGGAGCAATTTTAATTATTTGTTTTATGTCTTGCTTTGCCCCAGAACCTGTGTAGCAAAGGCAAGTTTCATGTTTCCTATTTTAGCTTTGCATAAGGACCTCCTTGCTACCCAGTTTATAGAAGTTTTATGTGCTTTGTATGCTGCCATGCCTGTTGTTCTGAACTCCCTTCTGCTTTTCAACTTTCTCCCACCCTCCACCCCCACATCTCTCTTAATTTCAACATATACAAAAACCCATTTCAAAAATAAAAACAAGTACCAACTGTCGCAGGCATTCAAAGCATGACCATCATTTTTCACAGATTCTAAAATCCTTCCCCTGTGATCCTTGTTAAATCCGTTCTTAAAAATAAATGTTGTTATTTTATTTTTTTCTTTTTACCTTTTGAACTACAGTTGGATATTTACATCTAATGCATATGTTAGAAAGTAGAAAGATTTTTTTTCCTCCCTGTCTTTAAGATGACTACCCATGACTATGTTTAAAACATCGACAATGCTACATCTTTTGTCACAGTGATTACAAGCATGCCTCCTTTCATCTATTTTAATAATTCATGGAGAATAGTATCTGAACAGTATTCTGAGAAGCGGTCTAGCAGACAGTGGTATGAATTCTAAGAATTTGAGTTTATAGCTATGTCATTTCCTGATAGTTACTGCAAAAAGGTGTATGAAGAGGCACTAAGTAATAGATAGTACTATATAAAGTCGGAAGGAATAGTAATTAAAAACATACTGAAAGGTCTCTAGGAAAGGAGACATGGATTTTATTTTCTTTTTGTTATGACCATGGACAATACCGATTATTTTATATAAACATGGTGAAATCTTCAAGAAAAAAAAATTAGGAACTTTCTACTGTAGCATAAAGGCATGTTTTTCTATTATTGTTATTTGCTATGATCACGTATCTCTTTCTCAACTATGAGATGAAATGTGCTTCTTCATAGTAATTTTCTAAATTATGTGTGTGAAAAATTCAAGTACTTTTAGATTTAGACCAAAATCAAGGCCAACACCCCACACAAAAGCTGCTTTATATGTTTATTGTTCAATGTAAACACCATCAAAGTTAAAATCTCCAACTGAGACAATCTTCTTGGATGACTATGTATCCTTTTCTTGTACAATGAAATTATTTCATAAATTCCATACGTCTCATTTCACTGAAAGAGACATTCAGCAATACAAATTTTTGGCTTAAAACGAATAAGAAATGCATATACACATGTATTTTTCTTAGTTAAATAAAAGAAGGCAAATGGTGTTGAATGTGACTTCTCAGGAGGGAATACATTTTTGTTGATTTTAACAAGGCCAGCATCTCACTCATGGATTTCACACTGTTTCTAAAAGATACTGTTGTTCTACTTCTAGTGACTCTCACTCACAGCCTCATCCTCTACAGCCTCCCTAAGATGTTCACTTACTACTTTTTCATCTAACACAATATTATTAAAATATTTGAGTGATCAGTCAATGATCTGCATTAGCAAATCTCAGCCTTTGAAGCGTTTGACCTCAAAAACATTACACATTTCCTGAGATGTGCAAGCCCCCAGAACTCACTAGGAAATTACAAAATGTACAGTCATTGTCATCATCATCATGGCTAGGCTTCGCGAACGAAGATTTGGGAAGGGCACTACCCATGCTTGCTGCAAGCACGCTGGTGGCTAAAAAGGCCGATACGGGATAGGCAGGTCCGGTCACAAAAGACACAGCGGAACGTCTCTGTAGGTGATTTTGGTGAGGAACGGTTCTTCCTGCATTGTCGTTTTTCCTCGAGACTGACTCTGCGTGTGTTCTCAAAGGAAGCAGCAGCATCGTGAATGGTGTGTCTCCATGAATCCCTGTTTGGAGGCCAGAGTGGACCAATGATGGCAGTCAATATGGCCAAGGCTGAGGTGTTGTTTCAGAGAGTCCTTGAATCTCTTCATCGGGGCTCCTCTCTTGCGGCAGCCGGTGGCAAGTTCACCATAGAGCACAATCTTCGGGAGGCGGTGATCCTTCATCCTGGAGACGTGCCCTGCCCAGCGTAGCTGCGTTCTCATCAGCATGGCCTCGATACTGGTGACCCCTGCCTGTTCGAGAACGGACACATTGGTCACGTAATCAGACCAGTGGATGTTGAGGATTGAGCGGAGGCAGCGCTGATGGAAGCGTTCGAGAAGCCGCAGGTGGTGGCGATAGATGACCCATGACTCAGACCCATATAAAAGAGTAGACAGTACAATGGCTCTGTAGACACTGATCTTTGTACTTTTCTTCAGGTGTTTAATGGACCAGACTCTTTTATGGAGTTTCCCGAAGGCTCTGTATGCCTTTGCTAGCCTGTTGTCTATCTCTTTGTCAATCTTACCGTCTGAGGAAATGATACTTCCCAGATAGGTGAACTGCTGGTCATTGTAAGGCAATTGTTAAACCTAAACATACAGACTGAAAGCATGGTTCTTATTCTACTGTACACTCAGATGTAGAAGTCTTTTCCTCTATGGTTAGGTGATGATTGCAAGATGCATTGAGATTTTTAAAGTCTGTTAAGAACCATTGTGGTCTCTTAGCCTGAATTTACATGTAGTTATGTTGGAAAACATGCAAGTTTTCAGGCTGGTGAGCCAAGGGTAGTCTCCCAAGTGGAAGCCTCTGAGATAATGATGGAATTTGTCGGGCAACCTTGGGCTCATGGCGAAGTGAGAGAAGAAATCTGCTGAACTCCACGGAGAAATACATATGAAGAGCTCTTTTAATAAAGTTAAAAATAAGATAAATAAAGACTGTTTGGATCCAACAATTTTTTAAAATATATATTAGTTAATATTTAGCTATAGCAGTGTTTTGTTATATAGTTTAGGTTGTATGTGTAAGTTTTAAAAATGTGTGCAACTGTGTGTTAAAGTAGTTCTGCATGTGACCCTTGTACTTTGCAAGATCCCTGAGCAGGAGAAGATAAAATGCTTTAATGTAAACATAGAGAGCTCCTTTGTCTACTATTCCTTAAAGTAAAAGTAGCTATAACCCATGAAGAGGAGGACTTTGAATAAAACCTCGAAAATTTGATTAGATGCAGTCAAAGTGCTATATTTAACAACTAGAGGTTGCTGCCTCATAAAGGCCCACTGCAAATTGTGTCTGTGAGAGCTTAAGATGTCATGTCATAGCTAGACTTTCACAGATTTATATTTTGGCTTGGGTGGATCAGCTCTCTTCCTTATATTCCCATTCTCAAATAAAGTTGAATTTGCCACTTACCTATTTCAGCATAACACCACAAATATTAACTATCTTGTATTTGAAAAATGCTTTCAAGATGAAAACTTTGGTATACATGATTTCAATGCAAAATCTGTTACTACTAAGATACACACCTGATTTTTTAAATCTTTCTAGCTTTAAGGGACTAAAGGGTTCTAGGAAAGTCAACTTTAAATTTGGCACTCAGGAATAACCGTTTTTAAAACACTTATCTTTGGAAAGCTCAGAGAGATGTCTACTCACCTTGTCATTTCTGAGGAAATAGAAGAGGCTCAGTATTCCTAAACAGTTTCAGAAATTTTCTGGACCAAATTATTTTGAGGATTGATTACTTGACCAAAGATTTAGTTGACCTCTTTTTTGAGTTCACCACCAAGTCATTGTTTCTATGGTTTCCAAGGTGCATAGGACAAAGTCCTAAACATTCAAAAAACTCAGATATGTATATATAAATGCATGCATGTGTACTGCATTAAACTACCAAAATAAAGCACTCTACAGTAAATCCTACAACAAAAAGAACTATCTTTTATCATGATCTTATTCTGACACTGTGATGATAAGTCTCAAAATAAAAGTTTTATTTGTTTATTTGTACCATAGGCTTGTTCAAGGAAAATGTATAAATTCTTCCAGTGTGACAAGTTTAAAAACAGTTAAGTAATCTTCTGCAATAAACTTGATAGGTCTGAAATAGTTCTATGAACATTATGAGAATCAAAAAATATGCTCTGCTCTTTTCAAGAAGATAAAATATTTACAAATGAAATTCAAGTAGCTGAGTAGCAGAGCAAAACGAATTCTCTAATTTGAATAATACAATGTAGTATTATACATTTTATCGAATTCATTGCATTTTCCTTGATTCTCTTTTTTACAATTTGTTCTGAAAGTCCCATCAACAGGAATTCTTGTGTGGTACTACCAAGATAGGTTTGCATGAAACAGTGGTGTTTTCAATATATGTGTCATGATCTTTATCAGGCAGACACTTTTTTCAGTGTGTGGATTACTAAAGCCAAAGGATAGTCCAAAAATCACTTTTCAGTTAAAAGACAGGTTCCAGACAGAACCTGTGTTTGTGTTCTTTATTATACATGAGATGGTCAGGAACTAAGAGAATTTGAATTGCTATAGATATTAAAGAAATCGAAATTTCTGGATTCACAAAAAGTTATGTATAATTTACTGGAATAAATATTTTCCAGTTAGGTACATTCCAATCAACAGAATAATTCTTCTTTAGGCAACTATGTTTGTTCAAATTGCCATAACATGAAGCAAATTAAGAAGCGAGAAGCCAGTGTGCCCACATGGCCAAGAAGGCCAGTGGCATCCTGGCATCTATCATCAGTAGTGTGGCCAGCAGGACCAGGACAGTGATCATACCCCTGTACTCGGCAGCAGCGTGGCTGCACCTCTAATTCTGTGTTCAGTTTTGGACCCCTCATGACAAGACAGACATTAAGGTGCTGGAACATGTCCAGAGAAGGGCAACAGAGCTGGGGAAGGGTCAGGAGCACAAGTTTTATGAGGAGCAGCTGAGGGAGCTGAGTTGATTTAGCCTGAAAAAAAGGAGGCTCAAGGACACCTTATCACTCCCTACAATCACCTGAAATGAGGTTGTAGCCAGATGGAGGTCAGTCTTGTCTCCCAGGTAACAAGGGACAGAACCAGATAAAATCGTCTCTAGTAGCACAAGGTAAGCTTTAGTTTGATATTAGGAAAAATTTCATCACTGAAAAAGGGTGATCAGGCATTGAAACAGATTTCCTAGGGAAGAGGTAAAGTCCCCATCTCTGGAAAGTTTGAAAACCTTGTGGATGTGGCACTTAGGGATACGGTTTAGTAGTGAACACAGTGGTGTTGGGTTAACAGTGGGACTCAGTAATTTTAGAGATCTTTCCAAACTGAATTATTTTATTATTTTATGTTCAGAAATTATTGTCCAGTCCACTTAATTTTCCCATTCAGTTAAATCCCACCCATAAACAGCTGTTTCCAGAGGCCTAACAGCTTGATATCTCCACCACAATTCTTCATCCTCCAAACTTTTGCCACATAACTAGTAGATTGTTATTTCCTCACAAGCTTCTCAACTTCTCTACTTGTGGTTTAATTTGTTTATGCTACATTTTTATGTCTCATTTTGACCTAAATCTAAACCTTTGCCCAGATTTTAGTTTTGACTGCAATTTGGTGACAAGAGACATCATGAGTGTTAACAGTTTGGAAGAAACTATTCAGTTACTTAAGAGCCTGTCTATCCTGCTGTCTGTGCTTCATAGGTTTGTATTTTAATTGGTCAGCTTTTATCAGCTATTCAGAAAAATGTAATATTTTCATTTGTAATTTTCATCTTATTTGTGATTATCGATGATTAAAACATCAGTTTACCAACCATAATTTTATGTCTACAATTTCTTAACAAGACCTTTGATAAATTCATTGATGTCTTTAACTTCTAATACGAGAAATTAACTATATTGATTGAGAAAAATTATGTTTGAAAAGATGTTTTAACTACTTTTTTTTTTTTAGTTTTTATGCATCTCAGAAAGTGAATAATTAACCACAAACT
>VWZD01001397.1:41021-67600 GCA_013396695.1 Sakesphorus luctuosus | reverse complement strand
TATCAAAAATGAACAAATGCAGTAGTTTTGACATTGTTTAGGGAGAGGAGATTGAGACAAACAACAATGTTAATGATCTGGCATCCACTGAATTCGTAGTTTGAAATATAATCCATGAGTTAGAATGAATTTTTATCATGTTTTTATTGTATTAACATTGACAATATTCATGCCCAAAAGAATAAAATTAAAACCATAAGCTTAAGATAAAGTATGTTTATTTATAGGCTCTTCTAATAGTGGAAGTTCTTTGATTTTTGGATCTAAATTTGTATACATATTATGCATACAGTCTGAATAGTGAGCTTATGAAGTCAAACTTTGGTGAACTGAATATGAATTCTGTGTTTTTCAAAATTTCAGCTGGTGTAGAAGTATGCAATTAAGGAACTACATTAAATTTCAGACATTAGTATAGCACTATGTGTTACTAATTCAGCTTTTATGGGCACTATTAGAAAGTTTTATTTCCAACAGGTTGCATGTATAAATTACTTACAAATGAAAATTACCTAAGTAGTGCTTCTTACAATGCCTTTAACCAGCATGAAATAAAGAACTGTGTTAAAGGAGATAGCCTTTTTCAGTAACTGTCTTTTATAGCTATTTATATAGATTTTAGACCAATGTGGATTTGATTTAATCATATGGAGATTATATTAGTACAAAAAAGGTGCCCAGCAGTGAAGCAGTATACATATAGCATAAGCTATTTTTAATTTCCCTTGTATTTTGGGTTTGGTTTCTTTAGCTGTTGAAATATAAATGCCTCAAAATGCATGTAATACTTTATCCTATTCTTAAGGTAAGGTCACTTGTGTTCAATAGAAAAACCACACAACTGTCCTTTTAAATTTATTGTAATAAATGCACTCATGTACTAGTAAAGGATTTAAAGTGCACACTTTTTAAAGAACAGTTTTCAGACACTATAATTGCAAACCTAATCTATTGAAATAAAAGAGACAAAATACCAGATAAAGTTTGCAATTTCTATAGCAGAGTAACAAGTTGTCTGTGGAATGTATCAATACTACAGGAGAGATTTTAATGACCAAATAAAAAAAAAAGTGTAGAATATTTAAAAGTTGAGATCCACTAATTGTTGCAAGAAGTGTTTTTAGTCAATTCTAAAATGAGAAGAATGCAAGAAGAAACCTATGTACTCAAGGAGGGTTTATGTCTGAATATAAAGCTTCATAAAGTGATGAACATTTTCTTCTCTCTTTCCAACTTATATAATCAACTGTTATCTTTGCATAGTAATTTTGTCTGATCATGTCTGAGAGTAAGACAGAGCAATTAGTATATATTTTTTAATTACTCAGAATGTTAGTTGTACTTCTATCTAGGTGGGATGGAATATTGAAGGGGAGACTATTGTGACAGTGTTTGAAAGCTACCATGGCCAAGGAGGTTTATGGGACTTTCTCTTTGCTATTGCATTGGTCCTCAGATTGTTTATGTATCCCTGGCAATGGCCTTCTCAGAATCGCATATGCATTTTTGGAAAACAACTTTGTGTTTGCCCAAATGCTCACATCTTGCAGCATCTCCTCAAGCTTTGCTGATGTTAAATGGCAGAACTATTATGGCTTGGAAGATCAGTGCTCTGCTGCTGTATGATTGATCCCCATGATGTTTACAACAATATTTGCCTCTGAGCAGGGGAGGATTAGTGGTGAGCTTTTGCTGAAATACTGTTCAATTTACTTTGCTTGACGAGTTTGGAGCAAGGATGTTCAATGAGAAGGCATTGAAAGAAGAAGAGCTAATCAGTAGTTGTGTATGTAGTTATATAAGAACATATCTTTCTAGACAATACAGCTGGCAGATAGTCTGCAAGCTGTGTGCAAAAGTGAAAAGGTCATAAACAGAGGATTTATAGACAGCCACACTAACTGATTATCAAGAATTTTTTCTCCTGTGAAATGTGACTCTTTGCTATTCTTTTCAACTTTTTCTGCTGCTGCATATTTTGGTCAGGTAGAGGGGAACACAGTTCGAATTTATTTAGTAAGAGAAACTTTTAGTCATTAATTCAGTAATTCATCAGAAGGAGGATGAGGAACAGCAGAGGTTATTAGAAATGGAACAGCTCCAACCTCTGCAATCCCAGACTGCTGTAAACTATTGTTCTATCATATTTTAGAGGAGGACAGGCAGAGAGGTGAGTTCTGTAAGGTCCTGTATACGTCCAGAACATAACAGACATTTTAAAGTTCTTAGGAATTACTAGAAAGTGGCAGCTAAACAGAGACACGAGTAAGATAGGGGCTAGTTTTTATTTGGGGGTTTTTTGTGTGTGTGTTTTGGGCGGGGGGGGTTGTTGGTTTGGTTGGGTTGGGTTGGGTTTTGGTTTGGTTTTTTTGGTCCCTAAAATTGTAGTATGTTAGAAAGAGGACTTTATCTTGAAGACCAGTGAAACACTAAACCAGTGGCTGAAATTTTATGAGCTGTATTGACTCTCAGCCTGCTGTTGTCAGGATCTTTGAATATCTGCGAATTAACTGAGACAAAAGATCAGGTTCATTATTGTTCTATTTTGTTAGTTTTGATCCCACCCTCATGATTCAAAGACAACTTGTAGAGCTGAAATATACCTACAGAAAATAGTCTCTGAAAGAATATCATCATATGGCTTTATTTATGTTTTTAAAATGGAATGGTTGACATATAAGGCTTAAATATTTCATTTGAATTTAAATATGTGACAAGAACTATTGTGTAGTGATATGTAATAGTAAAGTTTGTGTAAATCACACCATCACTTTTTCACATTAGATTCATAATACTTCATCTCTTCAAGTATGCAACTATCAGGTATTCAAACTACAAATATTTTGTCTGCTTATTTGCATCCTATATTACTTATGGGCCCTTCTTTCTAAAGATGGGTAGACAGAGTTAACTACTATTTAAACTAAGAATTACGAAGGAAGGAGAGAGCAACTAGCACCCTGCAAGGGAACTATGGATAAGGTCAATGGGCAAAAGACATGGGGTGACATGTCTGGAAGGAATAACTAAATCAATGAAAAGGGGATTAAACAGGGTGACCTCCAGCACTTGCACATCAGCAAGAAAGTGCCTAATAGGGACCATTTTAGGGAAAGCTCTCAAACTTTTCAAGGAGCTCAAGATGTTGGGATGGCTCACTCAAGTGCCAGTATACCAGTGCAGGCAGCATGGTATGGAGTTGCAGGGCTTTGACCATGGTTCCCATGACTGGACTGTTGCAATGAACGGATACAGGTTCATTAGGAAGGACAGAAAGGATTTACAAGGAGAGATAGTTGCACTTTATGTGAGAAGGCAGCTGGAGCACATGGAAGCTGTGTCTGGGGATAGTAGGATTGAATCCAGATATAAAGTTAGAAAAGTTAAAGTCCAAATGGAACCAAACCTGTTCAATAATGCCAAAGAAAATAAGTATAGGGATGACAAAAGGAAACCTGAGTAAATATGCCCATTCCTCAAGAAAATGGGGGACCTGGTTACAGAGGTTACGGAGGACAGAGCCAGGCTTGTTTCAGTGGTGCCCAGTGACAGGACCAGAAGTAATGGGCACAGACTGAAAGACAGATTCACTCTTATCACCAGGAAACACCTTTTTACTGTGAGAGTGACTGAGTACTTGCACAGGCGTGAGAGACACTGTGAAGTCTCCCTCTTTAGAGATGTTTAAAAGCTTTTGGACACGGTCCAGACCAACCAGCTCTAGGTGATCCTGCAGTACCAGGGGAGTTAGACCAGATGGCTTCTAGAGGTTCTTTATAACCTCAACCCTTCTGCGTCTCTGGGATTGTGTTACTCTTTGAAACAGGCATCCTGTATAATATGTTTTCCTGAGTTTATGCAGTATTTCAGAGACACTGTAGACAAACATTGTGCATCTCTTCTTTGTTCTGGTTCTTATTTACTGACTCTTCTACTTAATAAGATATAAATGTCTATTTCCTGATCCCTAAAGAAAGTTACCAGTCATTCATCTTAACTTTGGGAAAATATCGAATTAATTCCTACCATAGCCAAAAGACTTGATTCATGTATGTTTTTCAGCACTTCAAATTGACCTTCATATCAACGGGATGAAACATCTTTGTACAGCCTAAGTCTTTCTGCATAGGTAATTGTTTCCTATCCTTTACTAGTTCTTCACTGAAGAGGATGGCTCACTCAGGTTTGTACACTGCTTATAATAAAAATGTTGATAAGCTCCTGCAGCCATTCACATACTCTGGTTGTGATTGTCTTGAAAAATATTGCAGCATAATATTTCTAAAACATTTAAATGCTTTGACTAGTTCTTGATGTCACATAGATGCCTTTGATACACACCTTTGTTAGACAAGAAGAATCTCTATGAAATAAAATTATATGTTCTGTCTTATTTTTTAAATAAGTATTCTCATGATGAAGGTTTCTGGTTGCAGTCACTGGTAACATAAATATTTTTTAGGTTACCCTTGCCATTTTAGAATATTTAAACAACTTCCAGCAGTCACTTCATAACTGAAATGTTTAAGTCTATTTTTTTTTTCAAATTTCTAGTTAAAAAAATAAATTCACAATGCACAGTTAAGGCATCAACTAAGGCAATAACAACTCAAAGCAGAAGAAATTGATGCAATGCAACTTGATAATTAGAAATAGCTGTTCGATAACGATTTATCAGTACTTCTCAGTAGATGTTGATAATATATTTTCCTTCTCCAAGCAGATGTTCCCTGTAGTCACTGGTGGGTTTCCCAGGGTCATCTACTCTGGATCACTGTTTCCCAGTTTGTATTAGACTGATTGATGAACAGTCACTTTGTAAAAGTCCGGGTCTGGTCATGAACCTTAATTCAGGATTGAATTTGTCATTAAGTAAATATATTTCTCATTAAGTAAATATATTTGACTATTTTCAGGTGGGCCTCTTTACCCGTTTCCTATGGATGGTGGACAGTATCCCCTTATCTCTGAAAATCCAACAGCCAAAATGCAAACAACAACAACAAAAAAGCCTACTATTAAAAAAGGTATAAACTACTGAATATGCTCCTTACACACTGTATAATTAATTTTTCTGCCTGCTTATTTTAATTGGCTAGTTCCTCAGTGTGTATCCTAATCACATATTCAGGTTTGAGTTATTAGCAGTGCCTTGTGATCAACAAATTCTATGCATTTCTGAATATATAATATGACTTGATTTTTTAGTACTATTAGCCAGCACCAAATGTCTCCAGTTTCACAGCCGTAATAAATTAGACCTAAGGCACTGATGTACAGTATTCTGTAAGGGTAGAAAACTTTAGAAGTTCTGCTTATTCTGTATTCATTTGTAGAACTGGAGGGAACAAGTGTATTCTTAAGGTATTAATCTTTCGTTATTATCAGTTTTATGGTCTTATGAAGGTTCTATTTTTGTATCGGGGTGGTCCTGTGGCGTAGTGGAGAGCACTCCAGTCTCCGACTCCCAAGGTCGCAAGTTCGAGTCTCAGTGGGACCGTCCCCGGCAGTTCAATGCCTTCCTGCCATTCAATCCCGTCAGACCTCGGATGCAAAGCAGGGTCAGCCCTGGTTAGTACCGGGTGCTGTAGACAGTCCTAAGGACTTCGCTGTCACTGTTCAAGCTTGCTTGGTCGTGGCAAAATGAACCTTAGGACTTAAACGGTGGGGCCAGTTCTGCGCACGCTGAGCCTCACCTAAAAAATCCCCTGCGCAGGCTCGGAGCCCTTCCCAAATCTTCGTTAGCGAAGATTGGCCATTATTATTATTTTTGTATCAGGCAATCATAATCATGTCACACATATGTTTTTGCTTTGGTCTGATTAGCACTTCATGTTTGGCTTTGACAACTAGAACTCCGTAACAACTGTCTACACAAGGCTATAACTATCCACATGTTTTACACAATCAGAACTTTAGTCCTATTTTTGAAATAGCCAGAACTCCTCCTCTATCACAGCATGCAAAAAACCAATCATTCAAATAGTCATATCACAGTTTCTACTAATAAAATTCTGTGAGGACCAGTAATATAATCAGGGCTTCTTTCCTATAATTGAAGCATTTTTATTGCAATATTAATTTCTTACCTGTTTGATAATCATAACACAAAATCCAATACCTGACACATCATCACTATTTTGGGCAAAGCCAGAGGTGCACTGCAGGCCCTTGTACATATTCTTATACAATTCTCTAAACAATATGCGCTTAATTCCTGTCTTGGTTAATTCCATGGCTTCAGCATACACTGATCCTGGTTTCTTCCTCCATTCTTTATTCCTGTATTGCTCTGTGAAATCCATGTATGTAGCTCTCTGACATATGCGCAAGACATGCTTTTCACTAACACACAAATGACCGAAGTAGTAGAAATGTATTCACTGTGGATGAAGAAAACACCAAATCTCTATCAGAGAGATATATCCAAAGCAACCATATAGAATCACAGAACTACAGAATGGATGATGTTAAAAGTGATCTCAGTGGTCTATTTCACCACTCCTGTGCAAAATAGTGTCAGCTAGAACAGGTTTCTCTGGCCCTTACTGATTTAGGGGAGATGGAGGCTCCACAGTTTCTCTCAGAAACCTGTACTAGTGTTATGGAAACATGGCAGAGACCTTTAGTGATCACCCTCTTGGCACAGACACTATTCTTTGCCACACAAAATGAGTGTACATTGCTTATTGTTAGAGCATGCAGACATACACATATGTGCAGCTTCAGAATGCCACTGCATCACCTCTATGATCATTAGGAGTCAACAGCAATCTGTGATGTACAGAGGACCACAGCTCTGAGCCAGGCAGGCTCCTGCTCCTTTCCTTATACAAAGAGCTCCATCTCTGTTTCTGCATACATAGCTGTAATCCATACCCCAAACACAGTCAGGCCTCCTTTCTAACACCTGGTCAGTTTCTACATGGGTAGAACTCTGGCGTGTATAGAAAGGGACAAGTGTACATTTCTGTGGCTGGCACAGGTTTCATGAAAATCACATCCATGTCATATCATGAATTACTGTTTGTGAAGAGGACAAAACTGCTGATGACCATCCTTTAAACATAGCAATCTGGCCAATTTCATACCTACCTTATCACATGCTTGTCCAGTCCATATTTCATCAGTCTGGCCTTGCTAAACAACATTGATTTCTCTTGTCAAGTCAATAACTGACAAGTCAAGTACAGATGGCTATCAGGGTTGTCAGCAGTGTATGAAATATAAGAAGTGGCTGAGAGAAATAAGTTTCTTGAGCCTTAAGAAGAAAAGTGAAAGAAAGAGATTACTCCTGTCTTAAGCTCTCTGATGAGAGGATTCAGAGAAAGATTCCTCTAAGTGGTGCTCAGCAGTAAGAGTGACAATGAACACAAGTTTCAACCTTGGAAATACCGATTGTACAAATAGAAAATAGTTTTTGTCTTGGGTATAGTCTCTCATCAACCTAGCTTTCACAGAACCTCCATCCTTGCTATTTTTCAGAAAGGTCTGAGCAACCTGTTTCAGGTAGACCTGCTTTGAGCTGGTGTTGGACTACACGACTTCTGGAGGGCCCTTTCAACCTATATGGTGTCATGATTCTCTGCTGTCTGAAGACTCACAAAATTGAGATGGTCAAAATTAAAATCAAGTGTTTTTTACAGAACCTTAAACATAGGAGTTTTTCATGATGTTGAAAAGACTTCTAAACATATTTTTGTGTTACAGAATTTGAATGGTATCATTAACTTCTTTATAGTCTTGATTTACAATGCTCTGCATGAAGTATGACTATAAATCTTAACAGTTTTTTTACTCCCCTACTTTGTAATGCAAATATCTGGTTATTCTTGAAGCATATATATAATCCCTTTGGACTGCTCTCATTATTAAATTTTAGTAGTAAATTGCAAATAATATGAGATAAATCATGAAGCGGTGTGTGATTTGGAGCTTGCAGTTTAGTATATCTGGATTCTTTCATTCTGCTCTTTGAATAATTAACAAACTCTTTTATCATTCGAGGTATGGGAGGGAAATTGAATAAACAGGTACAAAGTCAACCTTACTATTTTGCCTTCTGATATGTTTCAGAAAAGAGATCTTTCATTATGCAAAGGAAATATTTTGCACTTTCATTTTCTAGCTAAGATGCCATTAGATGGAAAGGTGATATAGGATAAGAGCCCCCACAATGCAAAAAAAAAACAAACAAACAAGCGCACACTAGGTGGATTTCCATTGAAACTTTGCAAGTCCTTCTAAACTCTTGTATAAAATACTTCTTGACTCTTTAAGAAATTTTACCTAATTCCTTCCCTCAGCCCTTCCATTTGCCAAATTTCACTGTTTGAAACCTAATGGTAAATTCAGAGTTTTCAAATAAGATTAGAAGTCGACCAGTTTCTTCAAAACTAGAAATTAAGAGCTTAATCAAAGTGTGTTTATTCGAAATATTTCCCTGGTTGATCACTTAAAATAGTCCTCAAGAATTTCATCATAACAAAATTAAATTCATTGGTTTATATGTTACCAATGTGTCCCTGCAATTTCATTTGAAATTGCATAGTCATGATATTGTTCAGTTGTGAAAACTGTGTTTATGTATAAATATAAAAATATAGCTAGAAGTATAGAACAATTACCTTTAGTATTTAGAGAAACAGGTTTGGGAGCTTTGGTATTTTCTGTATATTTAACCAAGCCTAGGTTTTTGAAAAGAACAAAGCAAAACAAAACCAACACACAAATGAGTAAAAACCCACAAAACCAAAAACCCCAGACATAAAAAAAAAGTATTCCATTTTCAAAGTTCATGTTTGTATGCAGCACAGTCATTATTTTCTTCCCTGGAGATTTTGAATTCTAATCCAGAATTTTTACAATGAAGTCATGATAATATTTTATACATGGGCTTTTTTTTGTTTGTTTTGTGTGTTTGTTTTAAGGTGGTAATTAATTTCCATTGAACAGTTGTCCCCTGCATCTGTGCATTCTCTTATTGCTAGCTGAAGCTTCCAGAGTTATTTCCTCATTTATGAGTATATTTAAACTATGACCTATTTGTCTTTCTTCAAGATCTGAACAGTCTTTACTCATGACATATTTGTATGTGTATGGAACAGACTGATGGGGGTGCAGATGCTTAGTTCTTCCTACCTGCTGAGCAAAGCAGCAGTCTCTGTGCTGCGTTCAAGCAACACCTTTAGAAACAGAGACAAAAGCATGTTTTCTCAGCTGCTGATTTAGTATCAAATAAGCAGCTGAACCAGATGACTGGCTGCCTATAGATGTGTGGTAGAATAATGATGGCTTTACAAACTGTTAAAATGTGACAGTGATAACAATAACTTGACTGTACTTGCCAGTGGGTTCACAATGCTGTGCGGGTACTATGAAATGTGGGACATTCATTCCCCTTACTAACAGAACCTGAAAATATGGTCTGCAGGGCCAATCAGTACAGTGATACATAGTCTCTAGCTGTTAACAGTCACAGAAAAAGCTTTTCCTGTTATACAGGAAAACCACGGGAAGAGCAAGTTTCTTCCATGACTATTACTGCAACATGTTGGAGATGTTTGAGATCTAGTTCTGACAATCAGACTAAACTATGAGACATAATTAAATTGGCCTAGAGCTATAGATAGAGAAAGTAGGTTTCTTTCTACAATAAAAATATAAATTAATGATTCTGTTGAAAGTACTTAAAATATGTTTTATCACTGGACTTAGTATACAAAACCTTAAGCCCATGAGTATTCACACATTCATGAGGTTCTTCATATGCCTAAGAACCCAGCTAATTTGTGGCCTCAAGCATATTATTGGATCATGGCCCAAATAACTTAATTAACTATTCTTAAAATTAACTGTTCTAAAAATATTTATAATTTAAAAATTAATAAATAAAATCAAAGCACTGACAGTTTTTTGCAGCAGTCAGAAAAAAACCCATAGCTTTATCCACCATCATCAAATTCCAAAAGTCTCCTTTTAATTTTTCCTTACTTCTCCCAGCCATGCTCTCGCAACTGCCCTTAACCCCAGCCTTTGAAGTTGCCCCTGAGATTTCCAGACTCCTCAAAGATCCCTCTCATCTTCCTTTAATCTCAGAGTTCCTCAAACCCCCTTGCTCTTTTCCACCCTGATATTTTACCTCTGCCTAAAAGATTCTAGCCCTTTCTCCCTCTCTTTCAGAATCAGCTCTGTCACCTCTCAAAAGCTGAATTTAGCCCATGTTTCTGATGAGCACTGAACTGATGAACAGCAAAGAAAAAAAAGAAGGGACATAAAAGAATAAAAGAGAGGGAAGGTATATATGTCTTTTTTTTCAAACACACACTAAAAAAGATACACAGTACTCTTAAACTTTTTTGTTTATGGAGCTACATTACATCACTGTATATTGGTGAACAAGTAAGCAACTCAAGTTTTTTCAGGGATTCATCTATTAAAATAAGACCTTAATGCACAGACATTCACTATTACTTTTCTATGTTTCCTCACAGTCTGGACTGTAACAGTCCTTTTCGTAACAGTGTCTTATCACCAGCATTCATGCAATCCTATAAAATTTTTGCTTTTTTATTGCAGCGTTGCGTGATTTATGAAGAATAGTGTTGCTGTCTGGGGTTGGATCAAGTTTGGTGAAACTAATATGGCTCTTAAGGTTGTAGACTAGTTTCATTTTGCCTTACCATAATTGATTGAAACTTACAGATTAAAATTCAGGTTTGTTTTTGTGTTGGTTTTTTTTTTGTACAATTTACAATAATTGTCTCACAAATAATTTAAAATACAATATTTAGACAACTTGGGGCAGGTGGGTGTTTTGTCTCTTCTTTCAGCTCTGTTTTTTTCTCTTTTAGCATACCATGAATTTCTTTCATCTACTTTGAGATGTCATGGTATAAGTAATTAATTTTGATTCATTGTTTGTCTCAGACTCAGACCTTCCTTTTACCTCTCTCTTTTAACCACTCTTAAATACTTTCAGCCATTGAAAAAAATCTGGATTTTTGAATTCCTAGTCCAAGCTAAGTAACTTGTATATTTAAGCAGTAAAATATTTAAAGAAAATGTGTTAATATTTGATGTACAAAACTATGAAGAGAATGTGAAAAATTTCTTCTCTAAGTAGCTTAGATGTAGAAATATGTGAAAAATGAGAAGACAAAATCTTTATTTAACTGGAGTGGAAACAGTGACATTTCTTCACTAGAGAAGAGCCTGTCAAGAGAAAATGAGCCTTCTCCAACTCTTGTGACAATTACAGTTCCAATTTTACAAGTTTAGGAAATGTGATCAATCCTTATTAGGGACATTAATCCTGTTATCAGTCTGGAGGGAAAGCGTCTACTTTCTTATGACTGCTTCAATACTACTTTCTACCCCTGCTTTTCTAAGTGCCTTGAGTTAGAAGAGGCATTCCGTCTGATATCACAGAATAACACCTATACTTTCGTAACAAACTGTTTGCCTGTGTTCTCCTTTAGCTTCAGTTCTAGACACAGTACCGCATATTTCTCATGTCATTTCCATAAAACAAAGTTCAGTTGTTTTATCCTGACCCAGCACCATTTGTGTTCTGAAAGTTTCTCATCTGTTGCGTTAGATCTCCAGACCTTCTACATTTTGCTTAACTCTTCATGAGTCTTCAAATCTGAGCCTGTGGCTTCAGCAATTAGTTTTCATAAATTCAGTGAATCCAGAATAAGTCACAGGAGACTTTATTTAGTATCGTGAAACAGCTTTTAAAATAAACCAGAGTTTTGTAGTCAAGTGCAAGACAATATCCATGACACAGTGTGTTTTGTTTGAGGCACTTTTTTTAGATTTTATGTACATATTTTTATATTAGATATCACATCTCATTAGTCCCTTTTCCCCCCCTTTTTCAATTAATTAACTGAGGTATCCAGTTCACAGCCTGATATTCCATGAGATTTGTCTCCAAGCAAGCTCAATAATTTACTTGACCCATTCTCTTATCAGAATTCAGAAAAGAAGTTAATTTCTTCAGTGATAATAGGTACAGTGGAGTACTAAGCATAATTGAATGAAACATGCTTTTCCCAAAAATACAGGCTTTGTTTCTGTAGGTTCTATGTAATAGGTCACTTGGGTCAAAGTACTTGGCTTGTAACTTGGCAGACTCAGTGTTCATGAACTAAAACAGGATCAGACACCTGGCTGGAATTCACAGATACAAAGTCTACAATGTAAATATCTTTATTTGAGTGAGTTATGTCAGTTAGAGTTTGATATGGAATAAACTTTTATAGTTTAATTGGGAAAGAGAACATGTCAAAAGAGAGGTTTATTTCATTGCAAAGTACTTGTCTAAAATAGGTCAGATGAATAAATGCTCTGTAGGTATCTAAAGTTCGATGAGGTGAATCATGCACTAATAAATTAGAGACTTCCACAAGCTGTGGACTTCTCATTAACTCCGTTGTAATTTAGCCAGGTGCTTGACTAACTGAAAGATAAAAAAATTGGATGTTTATGAGAACAAAGTCTTAATATGGATGGATGAAATAATATGAAACAATAGCAAGCATAAAAGATGGCTGAACACACAGCTGAGATGAGAATATCATTCAATGTTAGATTGCCCATTAGTTCAGACAAAGTTAAAGTGAATTTTTAGCTCAGTTTGGTCATATTGTTTGGCTTCTGTCCAGACATCTCATTTTGTCTACATAGTTTTATCCATCTTTAATTCAAACTCTGTCATACACTTCTCCTTTTTTCCTACTGGGATATATCAGTTTATAACTTGCTCACAAGAATGACCATCTTCAGTCAGCCCAGTGTTCATTCCTGTTTGTATTTTACTGAGGCTTCTGATTATGCTTAGTTATAATGAATAAGATTATAATAACATTAGTAAGATTATAATAACAATGTTGTATCTTTATGGCAGCAAACATCATGTTTACTACACTTCTACTGTTACACAAACAGAAGAAAGCCTTTGAATTTGTAGTTTTCTTTTTCTCTTAATTCTTCGGCATCATAAGCGAAAACACCGCAAAAATAACTGCTAAGAGAAAGTTTTGTATTCTTATAGCAGCAAGGTATTTATTGACAACTTTGGAGGGAAGCCAGCTCATACTAGGCAAAAACTTGCCTAACTTGTTTGTGTAAAATAAGCCATTTATAGCCTTAAGTTCATAGTTAACACCCTCTAAATTCCATAATAATGACTGGGTGAAATCTGGGATGGAGCTTTCTTTTTGGCTTCGAATTTGGGCAGTGGTCTTCTGACTTCAACTCTCAGGGTGATCTTGAAGCATCTTCATCACCTTTGGACTCCTGCCTTTTCTCTGTTCAGTGACATGNTAACAGAGACACGGGACTGTCCAAGTTCCCCCGGTTCTCTCCCGAGCTCTTGGAAGCAGGAAGAGCTACTCCTCCTCTTACTCTTACGTGGAAAACACGTGTGGAATACTCTGTAATGTCCACTTCCTTAGTTACACTGGTTACTGAGGAAGCCATGGATCAAACCCATTACACCTGTCAAACTTGTAAAACCTTGGCTGTAACTCTCCAAAATCTTGCATCTTTACCATTTCAATCTATTGAAATGTCTAGCTTAGTTTAATGTATGACTTCTAACTCATGGTACACTAGTTTCTATAATTACTAGACAATTTGTACCAGAACAAAACGATTCAGCACTTTATGCTGTTTAGCAGCCCTGCCATGCAAACAATATTTTGCAAAGCTGTGTTAGAAATTTCACAAAACTGGGGTGATTTTTTGGTCTCTTTTCTCTTTCAGCAACTCTTCACTTTTCAGTGTTGTTTGCTGTATATGAGAACAAGGGCAGACTACCCCTTGTGGTAGGTTTTTCATCATGAATTATTATCCATAAAATGGACACAGGTCCCAGTTTGATGTTATAAGAAGGAGACAAAGGGAAAATATGGTTTTGTTCAAAATCAAAGCATTATTTTTTTTTATTGAAACATGGAAAAAATAATTCAAAACCTTAGTTCCACTAAACAGTCCACACTCACATATGAGTTTTGAAAACCAACAATATGTAGATGGAAACCGATATCCAAATTACTTTAATGTAGAATATTAATGTTGGGATCAGTCCAGGGTCTGTCAACATTAAGAAATGTACTTTTCATATGTTGTTTATCAGTTTAATGATACTGCCGGGTCTGTCAAACAAACAAAAATGATTGAGAAATAAGATGTTACTGCCTTGTAATTAAAAACAAAAAAAAAAAAAAAGAAAAGGAAAAGGAAAAACACACAAACTCCCCCCTTCCCCCTCCGGGGGAAAAAAAAAAAAACAAACCAAACCAACAACAAAACCATTTGTTCTACTATTGTTCCTTAATCCCTCTTTTGGTCTTAGTAAGCGTCTTTGTCTCAAAAAAAAAAAAAAAAAAAAAAAAAAGGAAAAATCTTTTGTGAATTGATTACTGGTAACTAGGAGGAGTGTATCCACTTTATCTGGCAGGAAATAGGATGGCAACCAGGAAGATATATATATTTTTATATATAATGTAATATTAATGTGATTGGGCAGGACTCAACCTAAATGATTATGTGATTCCATAGTAGTCCTCCTCCAATTCATTCATCACAGATTACAAAATAACATTATGATCAGATATTACAATTTAGTTTTACTTGCTAGACATGAGCTGAATTGCGTGAGTTGATAGGTTATCAGCTGTTTGCAATCACAAATAGTCCCCTTTAAGTATGAACAGTCAAAAGTTGAAATGAGGATTTTATATGAAATTTTAAAATTTTAAATCTGACTTCAAAGTTAGTAAACCACTCATAAACCATCATGCCAGAAACACTTACAGTAAATCTAAACTAAAAAGTAGTTCATAAGAGTCAAAAAGCAGTTAAATAAGACTAATGTTATCTTTGCATTTTAGTTACTTCTAACCATTGATTTGAATACATCTTTTTCTCCTTTCAATACTTAGACACTCTGAATTGTGGTTTATTTGTCATTTGAATTTGTCTGACTTAAAACTGGACAACAGTGACACCGTACAATCTATTCACTATGAAAAGGCATTTTTAAACTTTGTCTTCATTATAGTTTGAAAATGAATAATTAGACATAGTGATGCCGAAGAGGTTTCTGATTTTTCATTTTTATAGATTTTAGGAATATTTGTAGCTGTAGCAGAGTAGACTTTTAGTATGCTAGTATTCTGGCAGCCTAAGTTCATTGGTTATACATCCTAACCCTTAGGATTTATCAGTAGCTCAAATTCTTTTAGGCTCTCTTCAAGGCAGAAAAGTTGAAGACTATTAGAAGGACCTGCAGAACAAGGCCAAACATAAGCCAACAACTTTGAGTCTAAGAACACTGGAAGAACTCCAAAAGCCCAAGGAAGACGAGCTGATGAAGACAGAGGGTACCATGAACCCAGCCCCAAATCCTGGAAGATGGCGCAGGGGTGGGACTGGGTCTGGACTGAGAAATGTGTAAAGTAATGATTGGGTGGGCAATATTATAAAAACCATGGAAATCAGTGTTTGGGGGTGCAGGAAGATGTCATCATGTATTCCTAAAAGCCCTAAGCCTGGACATTAAAGAATGTACCCTTTTATCTTATCCCACATTAACTTGGCTTGGAGTCCTGTTTTTGGTCTCTCTCACAGCATCAATAGCATAATGATCCCAGTTTTAAAACTTGCAATTTGCTTTCCTTTTCACATATTAGTTAATGATCTGGATTTTCAAAATGCATGTGTGATTTATAACTTTTAATCTTGCTTCATTGTATGTGATTGCTTAATATTCTTTATGTTTCAATCAAACTAGAACTTGAACGATAAGAAAAAATGTGATGAGATTATGATAGATTAGGTATTTTCAAGTCTTTACTGGCATCATAATAAAATATATCTATAGATCCCTAAAATAAAATAGCATGTCTTACTGTGTGTTTGTGCTAAACTGCTGCATCAGTTTGATATTTCAGAAGTTAAAGTACTGTTTTCATTGCCTCTGTAGTCTATTCCTCTGGATAAACAAATGTTTCATTTCTTAAAAAACTTTAGTGCATTAAATCCATCATTCTGAAATTACATATAAAATGTGTTCATATCAAATTGCTACAACACATTTTTTTTCTTTTTCATGGAAAAAAACTACACTTGACCTGGAAAAAAAAGAGAATTAGCATATTCATCCACAGAACATTATCATTGTTTCAGATAAAACTTATTGAATCTAGATAAAATAATGGTGATATCACTAGGAAGAAAATGGCCACTGAGGGGAAAAAAAAACAAGAACAAAAAAATAAATGTTACAAGAATAAAATAAGGTTATTATGAAACTCAGAAAAAAAACTGGACTGGTGGAATTCAAAATGGTTTGACATGAATGTGCTGATTTAGATTTGGTGCAAGATCATAATACACTACTTTTACTTATGCAAAAAATGTTAACAGGTCCCAGGTGTCTTTACTTCTAGGAACACATTTGAAAATCGAAAGCAGAAGAAAGACTTACATTACTAGAAGCCTTATTGCAAGAATGAATACAAATAAAGATACCAAATAGGTTGTTAAGTCAGTCCCTATTATTAGTTCCACTAGTGCATTATAGAGTCACAGTTTTAATTCTGCTCTCGAGCTTGTTTTTTCATTCTGCAAATAGAGAATTCAAAAAACAAACCAAGAAAAAAAAAACAGTAAAGAAGAAAATCCAAAATAAATCTGAGATCACTGAGAACTAGTCTGAAGCAACCCATTATGGGGTTTTTTTTAAGTAATTGCTAAGGACACATGCCACTCTGTGCTTCTGTTCTTCACAAGCTTTGGATAGAAACTACAACACAAACTAGCTCAGTTCAGTAGCAGGCTTTTGGTAGAAACATCCACATGATCTTCACTTATCATTTGATGGTTTGTTTTGAAAAGTAGTTTCAGTATGTACAAACTAGATTCTTTTCTGAGGAAATTAAAATGTAAGATTTAATTTGGTGTACACTGAACACACTTCCATCTGTAATAAAGCAGAGTTAATTTTCTTCTCACTAGCTGGCATGGTGCTGTGTTTTGAATTTGCTCTGGCAACAGTGTCGATAACACAGGGATGTTTTAGTTACTGCTGAGCAGTGCTTACACAGTCAAGACCATTTCTATATGATCCTCCCTCCCACCCCCACTACGCGCCGCCACCACCAAGGAAGCTGGAGGTGCACAAGGTGTCAGGAGGGGACACAGCCAGGACAGATGATACCAGCTGTCCAAAGGGATATCCCATACCATATGGATGGTTAGCATATGAAGCTGGGGGAAGAAGGTGGAAGGGGAGTATATTGAGTGATGGTGCTTGCCTTCTCAAGCCATTGTTATGCACAATGGAGCCCTGCTTTCCTGGGGATAGCTGAATACCTTCCTGCCCCTGGGAAGTGAATTAATTCCTCAGTTTGCATGGACTATATGTGTAACTTTTGCTTTACCTATGAAGTTATCTTTATCTCAGTCTATGAGTTTTTTCACTTTTACCCTTCTGATTCCCACCCCCACTCCAGTCAGGGAATGAGTGAGTGCCTGGGTGGCACTTATTTGCCAGCTGGAGTTAAGACACAAAACCTAAAGATCTGGGGTTTGATCCTTTGGGGATTTTTTCTTACAGTGTTTTTCTATATTTTTGTCAGTCATTTTCTTGCTTGCTTTTCTGTTTCACAGTTAGACCTGATGTATCAGGAGCTGTGTAGAAGACTTTCACTGTCCAGGTTTATTATATTCAAAATGTGGCACATCCTCCCCACAGTCATGTAGCATTTACCTTTCCTGACATCATTTCCTCACTGCTCAGCCCAGAAAAGCCACGTTCTTGGATTCATGCTGTTGTCTTTAAAGGCCTAGAATATGCTGTCTAGCACTAATATTTGGAAAAGTGCTACTAAATCTGTCTTGTTAATGATGTGTATTGAAACCAATCTTAACTAAATAAATGCAGTGGAAATAAGGTTGCAGATGAGGTACCCAGCCCATGCAAAAGAAGATCATATCTTTAAAAGAATTTTATTTTTTCATTGTTCTGTTCATTTCTTTCCTAAGACAAATGCTTTTAACTATAGAAAAGAGGAACCATATGACATTTCTTCCTATCAGTCTCTGCATACAGTACTAGATAAATATAAATGTTACACAAACACCAAATTTCCATTATCAGATTTTCTAATTATTCTATATACAATGGATGACAGGAAATAATATATATTTTTCTCTGTTGAGCTGCTAATTAAAATGTCTTTTGTTTATCATCAAATTTAAACACTTCAGGAAGGAGAGGGATTTTTTTACAAAGTATTTCTTTAATATTTGTTGTATATATACATTGCTTAACACATGTATTAAAAACTGATTGAATGACCAGGTCCAGAGGGTAGTACGAGACTTCAAGGAGTCTAGTTAGAGGCCCAGTCCAGTTGGAGAAACCGGTGATATATCCCAGGAGCTTATACTGGATCTAGTCCTGTTTAATACCTTTGTTAATGATTTGTATGATGGGGCAGACTGTACTCTCAGCAAGTTTGCAGATGACACAGTAGTGGAGTGAGTGGTTGGTACTCCAGAGGGACCTAGACAGGCTGGAGAAATGGGCTGACAGGATCCACATGAAGCTCAACACAGACAAATGCATGAAGAGGAACAACTCCAGACAGCAATGTATGCTGCCTGCCACACAACTGAGAAGAAGTTTGGCAGAAAATGCCTGTGGTTCAACTTGGACATGAGCTGACCATGTGCCCTTGCTGGGAAGAAGGTCAACAGTACCCTGGACTGCACTAGGCAAAGCTTTGCCAGCAGGTAGAGGGAGGCTATCTTTCCCTTCTGCTCAGCCCCGGTGTGTCCATATCTTAAGAACTGTGGCCAGTTCTGTGATCCCCAGTACAGGAGAGATATAAACATATTGGAAAGGGTCATACAAAGGTTCATGAAGATCTAGAGGAATAGGGTCACAGATTATTCAAAGTTGGAAGGGACCCACAAGGATCATCGAGTCCAACTCTCAGTGAATGGCTGCACAAGGATCAAACCCATGACCTTCCAGCTTCATGTCCTGTTTGTTATTGTGGAAACTCATATGTGAATACAACAGCCATAAACTAATTTTTTTCTACACTGTAAAAATATTCTTTTGCTTCTAATAAAGATTCACAGCAAAACTAGAAGACTTCAAGCCATATTGCAAATTCTGTCATGTCTAAAAATTAGGATTTAGAACTGAAACAAGTTCCCCATTAAAAACTTGTAAATGACAATTTTATTTGTGAGCTCCATTTTTATAACCTTATATAGCCCTACTGAAATTTCCACAGCATTTCACAGAATCATAATAGACAATATATATAACTCCTTTTACAAGATTAAAATTTAATTTTGGGAAAATGCAATATGCTTAATGGACTATAGCTTTGGAATGTACATGAATATATAGAGCATTACATACGACAGAGGAACACAGGAAAATCATTCATTTTCTGTTATGAGCTAGGTAAGCATGAAAAATTGCTCATTTAATGTAGTTTTGGGTTTCTAAAATCTGTCTATTTTCACCATTTTTTCCACCTCCTTCTGACAGGCAGAAATATTTAAATAGTCATCAAAATTACTATTTTGGAAGTCACCAGAACACAGTGAATGCAGAAAGCAACTTAATTGCTTTAGAAATTTCCCAATTTTAGCCTTTGTCTTCAAGGGATTTGGTCAGTGTTTGAAATAGAATGAGGTATTTGTCCCTAAGAAGTTCCACCTCCTTTTTGTGTATTAAACTTTTTGATGTCAAAGTATTTATAAACTGCTTTCATTATCCACTATGTACATTTGATAAATATCAAGTCAGTAGTCTTTGGAGATTTCTAATCATTATTACTCTTCTATTAGTCATGTCATGTTATCCATAATGCCTACAGAGCAGAAAAGACTTTAATTTAATGTTTTATTCAAAGGACAAAACTTTCATTGATATAACAATCCCTAGTGCAGGGCAGATATTACTTGATGTAAAATGGCCAGTTTATTGCAGCTTGGAACATATATTTACTCTGACCTTTTCAACCTGGAGATGAAAGAGTTTTCTGTTGATGACCAGTTAGAAAACTATTAGTATTAATAGTATTTTTGACATTCTTGCTTACTCTGATTAATGATTATATATCCACGAAACTGTTTTGCCATCTACACTCTTTTGGCTTTCTAAAAGTGTTACTCTCTTTTGCTCTCTCACCAAGATACGTATAAGTAAATGCAGTGCTTATTATTTTCCTAATGTTTTCCATAATCATATCAGGGTCACCCTATTTCATTACATTTGTTCCCTAAAGGTGTGAAGAGTACAGGTCACAGAAATAGCAGATATAGAACTCAATAATTTAAGGAGAGAAATAAAGTGGCCTTAGATGTAATTGTCATCAGTATGGCTGTGACTGAGATTTCTAAACTCTGAGACATTGGTATTCACTTCAATGGGAGCCATGTAGGCTCTAAGTAGAAGAATTTATCAATGTTCTCCAAAATGCCCTGTTCTATTGAATGAGATTATTCAGCAAAGTCCTGTTGCTGTTAGTGATGTTTTAAGCCTTTATACTGGAAAGTCTCACATCTAACTGCTGAAACACATCCTTAACTTTGGGAAGACAATTCATGACTCTAGCTTCAGTGAAATTATTTATGTTCTAAAAGAGTAGCAAGCACTTTTCACATTAGACCTTAGATTCACAGTTATTGATACCTTGCAAGGTTCCCATGCCAGAACTGGAGAATAGGAAATTTAGAAAAAGTCAAAGTATAATTTGATTACTAATTTAGTCCATCCCATGCACAACACAGCAATAACTAAGAATCAGCACTTGTAATTCCAGTTTAAACACTGAGACATTATCCAATATTACTAAGCTCATATGCACACAAAAAATTATCTTAAATAAACAACTATTTCAACAGAGCATACAACTACTACTATCAAGAGTGTGCACATAAGTAATAATAAGCCAACAATTTCATTAACCATTTAAAAGAATGAAATCTAAGTAACTTTAATTTAGTGTAGCTAACATACTTAGGTGAGAACTGTAACATCTATGTTAACCTTGACTTACCGATTTTTATCACGAGTTCTATATCTGCCATCTCTTCATCACGCAGTTCTGACGTGCTCCTACATCAACCCTAGCCACAGCTTCCTTGCTATTAATTCAGACACCAGAGGCAGCATGAGATGATAAACTACAAGCTGCTATTACAAACTGCTACATATCTCACAGATCAGAAAAGTCAGTAAACACCTGGGAGGAAAAAAACCAAACCAAACCAAAAAACAACATAAAAAAGGCTGTGATATACAGTCAGGTCATTAAAGATTTGCTTGATATACCCAGTTCAGCTGAGTAAAAAAAACCTGCACCACTAAACTATTTTCCATACTATATCTTTGAATGAACTCCAAAAGAGATATATGGAAACCACAAAAATCAAAACATGTCACTTACAGTATACCCCTAATATTAACATATCACCATAACAGTAAACAAAGTCTAAAATTATTAAAGAAATGCTATTCATATTTTGAAATACATTTTCAGGTCTCCCCTACTATTTTTCAAATGGCACCCCCTAGAGTAAAATGTAGTCCCTTCAAGGACACCTATATAGGTGAAGCTGAACAAGTAGAGAACACTGAAATGAGCTCAAGCAGACCTCTGAGAAAGGATAAACCAAATAATTAACCATGAGTGAGCAAATCTTTTCCACAGACAATCACTTATCAAGATCTCACAATCCAGATCCTTAAGGGGCAGCTTCAAGGCTCCTTTCCAGTTGCACAAATGCCCTTTGTCATGGACTCAAGATATAAGTACTTCTATGTTATATTTGCCCCACCCCAGCCTTGCAATGTTGATTTATGACAGTTTCTCTCTTGCATACAAACTCAACGTCTTTCATCTGTCACTCCCTGCATTACAGCTGCCTGTCATCCTTTCTACTCAACTACTCTGTAGAAAAGCAGCATATTTTACTTAGAGCAACTATCCTGAACCTTTATGTCCCTTCAAAAGTTGCCACTTTATAATAAAGAAGAGTACTAGCGCATGAACCTAGGAAGTCCCCTGGGGGGTTATTTTCCAGTTAAATACATGGATCTAATACAGGATCTGTTTAACCTGTCTTCTCATACTTTCACAGGTACAAACCACAGTGAACACTGATTCTGAATGACATAACTAATTTTAAAAGTAAGCATTCTCAATTCCTAACATTTACACTTTTCAGAATAAAGAAAGCTCTAGTCTTTGTCTACATGGATTTTGGTCCATAATAATAATTCTCTTTCTTGTCTTCCCACTGATTTTATTGCTAGTGCAAGTTAAGTCAGCTTCTTAAGAATTTCATACCTCTTCAAAATTGGTCTTAATCTATAAATTTTAACAGAGTAATACATCAAGAATAAACCTCAATGTCCAAGCACTTTAGTTCTTCTGGCCAAAAGAAAAAAAAAAAAGCTGCTGAGTGAAACAGTTGGCCTCTTTAACCACAAATGTAAATTAAAAACCAAGCAAGCAAACAAACAAAACCAAAACAATATCAAATTACTTTCGTGATGGAGAAAATAGAACAATAGACATTAAGACACTGTGCTGGTTTAGAGGTAAACCAGCAGGAGAAATGAGCTCAACACAAGAGAGATTATAAGTCAGAGCTACAATTTAATAATAATAATACAGTAAATACACTGACACAAAGGGAAATTGCTTTCAACTCCCCAAACCCAGCAGTATAACCCAGTGCCCTGGGGTACAAACCCAAAGGGGTTTGTTAGCCCTTGTGCTGAGACCCGCGTGGTTCCCCCAAGTCCAAAGCAAAAGGAAGTCAAAAACCTGTTGGTGCAGGTGATGGCTGTAGTCCGGTTGAGAGTGGTGGTCTCCTCCTGTCAAGGTCCTGCTGCTCCTCTGGGTCCAACGAGAGGTTCCCGAGGTCCTCTTACCCACCCCTTATGTACCCTCAGGGAGCACTCAGTCCCTCCCCCAGGGCGGGGACTCACACAATGGGTGATTAACTCTGTGAGTCATGGGGTATTTTTGAACTGTTTATGGCCCATTAGCACCTACGCCTCCTCAGGCTGGGAGTGGAGGTGCTAACGACTCCCTGGGAAGCTGCTGCAAATGGGCCATTGACCTTTGGAATGAATAGAGGGGGTAGAATACACAGCTTTGATCACCCCCACACAGTGACAACAGGTCCCACCTGCTGAACTAGGACAGACACATAACAGAGCCCTTAGATGGGTAGGTTTAACATATTCTCTTTTAGAGGAAATAATATGAAAATTACATTAGCATTGCGTATGGATGAATTACTCAGGACAGTAGGAACTTATGTCCCCACCCAATTTGTTTTTTGTCTTGTCACGGAATACCAAAATAAGATGATGTCATATTTCCAGAACACTAACTACCTTTTAACAGTTTAAAGAAGCACAGCAATAAATGTTGAAGATATGTGAATAAAATCTGTCCCTCTGATGTCTCTCCTCAAATCCATTTTTTCCTGTGACTTATGCTTCCAGATTTCCATTAATTTTACTATGTGCATCTTCTATAAGTCTGTGATGAGTGTTCATACTTTGAGTATCATGCAGACAGAGGTGTAGGGATGGTTTGAATTACAACCACCTCTGTGCACAAAAACAAAGAACAAACTCTAAAACAACAGAGAGGGAATTAATAGCTTGACCACAAAGACTGTAAAAGTTTTAGTATTACACTATGAACTTCATAATCAATTTCTCTCTATAGTGGAGATAATTAACAAGCTGCAATTTTCAGTTAATTATTTGAAACATACTACACTCACACATTTTAAACATCACAATTTTTTATATGGCCCGCATATCACTTTGGAATATCATATGTCAGGGTAAAGTTTGAATTAAACTATGGTTTATGATTAATAATATGGGAGTAGTTACTTGAACTGGTATATGATTTACATAGCATGTGTTGTGTTAGAGGTTACATTCTGTGTTTCAAATTATTTCTTCTTTAAAATGTTTATTATTTCTGTAGTTGTCAATATTGGAAGAGATTGCTGTGACTAATTTTAATATAATTTATATCGTAAGCAAAGTTTTTCAAATGTTAATTATTTTGAAGAATTTTTTCTTTAGTTTTTCTTATATATTTTTATGCCTAAATCAATTATAAAATAAGCACTAGATTTTAGAAAGTTCTCAGAAGGTTCACAAATATTATATTAATGAACTGGTACACTATACACATATAGTAAGAAGAGGGAGGAAGAGGAAAGGGAAGCAGAACAGCAGTGGAAGGGAAAAAAAGAGAAAAGGAGGGAGTCTTGGATCTCACTGTAGATATACATCATGAAATGGTTCAAGGAATTTTTTTTAAATTGCTTTTGGAAAGCTCATAATTATTGCATTGTAAGTAATTAAGTCTATTTTTGGAGGGGTTTGGGTTTTTGTTTTTTTGGGGCTGTGCTGGTTTAAAGGTAAATGGACAGGAGAAATGAACAGAACACAAACAGAAATTGCACATGGCACAAAGAGAAATTGGTTTTAACCCACAAAACCCAGAAGTATGACCCAGCACCCTCAGGCACAAACACAAAGGGGTTTGTAGCCCCTGTGCTGAACCCCACATGGTTCCCCCAAGTACAGAGTAAAAGGAAGTGAGAAATCTGTTGGTGCAGATGATGGTTGCAGTCTGTTTGAGAGTGCTGGTCTCCTCCTATCAAGATTCTAGTCCTCCTCTGGATCCAACAAATGGTTCCCCTGGTCCCCAAACCCCCAAGATTATATCCCCTGAGATCCAGGTGGGACTGCCCAGTCCCTTCCCCAGGGCGGGGACTTACATAATGGGTGATCTTACTCTGTGACTCATGGGGTATTTTGGAGTCATTGATGGCCCATTAGCAGATACATCCCCTCATGCTGGATGCGGAGGTGCTACGACTTCCTGGAAGGGAGTTATCACAGCTCATATCTCACAGGTGTCTTTCACAGCCAGCTCACATCCGGAGGGGTTGGGTGTGCCCCACACAGCTACTGCAAATGGTCCATTGTTAACAGTTCTTGGGAAATGGCCTAGAGGGTTTAGAATACACAGCCTTTGATCACACCCACGCAGTGTAAAACTGGTTCCAGCTTGCTGAACTAGGACATGGGGTTATTAGTAGATTTGTTTTGGTTTAGGGTTTTGTTGTGTTTTTCTTTTTTTTGTTTGTTTTCTTTTTTTATTTCAGTACCCATTTTTCACAGTTTTGTTCAGTGAATTATTTTAAAATTTTAGTCTGACATTTTATTTATTTATACTTGGCACCATAACATAAAATGACTTTCTATTACTTGTTATGGTTCTATATAATTTACTGCAATTCAGGATGTGATTAGAAGCAAAACTTATTAAAAAAAAGACTCTTTTTTCATTAAAGTAAAAATTATTTGTTGAATGTAAAATTTGTTGGGTGAATGCTATAAATGTTTGGTACACAGAATCTGTCTATATGTTTAAAAAAATGCTGGGTTATATTTTTTACATGTCAACCCCATATATGCCTGTGAGAATTATGATATCCAAAAATGTTTAAAACATTTTCTCAGCACACAATGAGGGAGGAAACATAGAAATTATATGTGTGCATGCTTTTGACATTCACATCTTCTGCTAGATGATAAAATTAACCTTGAGAGTTGAGCCTATGAGAAAATTCTTTTTCATTAAAACTTCAGATGTTTCAGATTACAAACTAGACTTTCTTTGAAAAAATTGAAACAGAGGTTCACTCCAGGAGAGTGTTTAATGCACTTCAACTGCTAAAGGGTGCTCCGTCCAACTCAACAGATTAAACCCAATCCAAATTTAACTCTCATGTAAGGCATGTAGTATAGTCATCAGATCCTTGGTGAGAACTGTTTTTCTCCACAAACACACTCTTATTGGGCCACACAACTTGCTAGAGTAAACAGAGCTACAGTCTTCAAACAGATTCCACAAGATCTTACAGATACAACTTGTCAACCAATTTGTCCCACTTAAAGGTTTTGGCCCAGTATTTTTGACATCCTTGCTAACAAAAAAGACACTTGATCTGATTTTACAGGAAAGGGCCAGAACCAATAAAACATGTATATAACCACAGGCAACTCTAGTAATTTAAATTATGTGGTTCATATATTATCTATCAGACCAAAATCCTTTGATTTTCAAGATGGGCACATCCACTGATGTGTGTTAAAATATTTTGCTTTTTTATAGGACACATAAAGTTGTTTATACCTATAAAATATAAGATTCATACTAGAATGAGATGATTGATCAAAATAGAGAACATTGCGACCAATGTAATTTGGATGTTTCTGGGTATCCCCTCTGAATATCATAAGATCAAATCTGAAAAAGTAAAAACCATAATATTTTTTAAATGTTTTTAATGTAAAACCAACTTGCAGATTAGTCTGCACTTGCATAATGTCAGGCCAACTATATGTGTACAAAGACACATATCTTTGGTGAATAATTTGTTGCACTTGTAAAATAATGGGGGAAAAAATAGAATTA
>VWZD01001397.1:13531-38368 GCA_013396695.1 Sakesphorus luctuosus | reverse complement strand
ACGAAAATCCATAGGATTGATAGTGAAGACATTTATTTCACACAGCACACAGGTTATATAGGGTTACAGATACATCTTATTGGTTAAAAGAATCACAACTCAAGCACGTTAGAACTTTTAATTGGATACAAGCTCATATCTCACAAGCCCCAATGTTTACATTATCTCATCCTGATGTTTTGAGGTTCTGTGTCCGGAGAAGCTAGGCCTAGAGGCACTCCCGTAAGAATGTACTGTTAAGGAGTAACCCAGGCTCGTTAGCAAACACCAGGTGTTCGGCCTTGCATATTTTCTCAACCTCTCTTGCTGGCATATCAGCAAAATTCTCATGACTTAGAGCAGCAAGCTTCTCCAGGCTGGAGCAGCTTAGATTGTTCATAAATCCACTTTTCTGCAATAAATCTCTCAACAGTTGATAACATCATGCCGCTCAAATTTATCTAGTTTTCTGTTTCTTAACATCCATTTACAAGAAAGCCTTTTCTGCAAGTACATAGAAATGAGTATGTAGGACAACAATACGGTTTGTTGTAGCCACTGTGATGTTACCTGGATTGTGGTCAGGCAGTGTTCCAGAAAAGGCTGCCAGACCTTCAGAAAAAACTTCTCATCTTCTTATGATCTACCCCATCACCAGTAGTTACTGGTCTCATCGTTCAGTTTTACAAGTGTATGTTGTCTTCTCACACATTTCTGTGTGAAAACATCATTTTTACAGGTAAATTAGAAGCACTCATAAACTTTCTTTTTACATTCCCCAGAAGAATAGCAGAGAGGGGAACAACTACTCTTTCCTACTTTGTTAGGTGGAACTTTAAATACCTCAAATATTTCTGCAGCAATCATGACTGTGGGATTACACCCATTTGAGGGCTGGAACAGGTCAATCAGTCTCATCTCTGTGCCTAGCAAAATAATGAAGCAGATCCTCCTGGAAGTTATGCACATGGAAAATAAGGAAGAGGTTGCTGATAATCTTAATGACTTCATTAGGGGCAAATAAGTCCTGAAAAATTTGATGCCCTTCTGTGATGGGGTTACAGCATTGGTGGATAAGGGAAGAGCAAATGGCATAACCTACCTGGACTTATGGAAAGCGTTTGTCACTGTGCCACGAAACATCCTTATCTCTAAACTAGAGAGACATGAATTTGATAGATAGACCGCTCAGCGGGTAAGGAATTGACAGGATGGTCACCTTCAATTATTTGATGTCCAAGGAGAGACCAGTGATGAGTGGTGTTCATCAGGTATTAGTATTGGAACCAGTGTGGTTTAACATCTTCGCCAGCAACATGGATAATGAGATCAAGTGCAAGTTTGCAGATGACATCAAGCTGTGTGTTGAGATTGACACATTGGAGGGAAGGAATGACATCCAGAGAGGCCTGGACAAGCTGGAGAGGTGAATCTGTGTGAACCTCATGATGTTCAACACGGCCAAGTGAAAGGTCCTGCACCTGGGCCGGGGCAATCCCAAGCACAAATACAGGCTGGGCAGAGAACGGATTGAAAGCAGCTCTGAGTCATTGAAACATCATGTCCATTTGTAAAAAGGACAATAGGGTGGATTCTGGGAACTACTGATGAGTCAGCTTCACTTCTGTACCTAGTAAGATCATAGACCAGATCCTCCTGAAAGATTTGTTGAAACATATAGAAGTCAGGGAGATAGTTGTAGACAGCAACATATTATTATGAAGGGCATATCATGCCTGACTAATGTTGTGGCCTTCTACAGTGGAGTTACTGCATCAATGGAGAAGGAAAGATAGATATGTCATCTATCTGGACTTCTGCATGACCTTTGGTATGATCCCCCACAACTTTCTTACCACTGAATGGGAGAGATATGGTCTTGAAAGGTGGACTGTTAGTTGTATAACAACTTGTCTGGATGGCTACATTCAAAGAGTTACAGTCAATGGCTCAATGTCCAAGTGGAAATCAGGGACTGAAAATGCTAGCAAGCAAATCTGCTAACTGTAGCCATAAACTATTTTCAGTGCAAACTACCATTTATTCTCTTAGCAATACTATAAGTTCCATTGGCATTTGTCACTGGTTTTCCTAGAAGACTCAGGTATTGTCTGTATTCATTAGCAGGACCACAATGAAGCAGAAAATGTTTAATCTTTGTATAGCTACTTTACTTGATTTTATAAAATAGCACTCTACACATTGTTTATTTATTAGCACCACAGATATCTGTGTTTATGCTTCCTTTTCTCTTGTGGAGACTATCCATCCCAGTGACTTCAATAACCCTTTCTACCATGGTCCCATTACTTTGCTTTCTATGAGAGTCCTTCTCCCTCTAGTCCAAATTAAATTGAAAAGATATTTCTATCTGCTAAATTAAGAGCTTGAAATATCTTTACTTGTCATATCTGAACTACAAGTTCCTACATGCTGCATGACTTATAGACAAATTAAAGTCTCAGAAGCAAAACTGGTCACAGATATGGGTAAGAACATATTTGGCAAAAAAGTCACTGTTGTGCAATTCCAAGCTTTCCAGAGAAAACATTAATCTAAAGAAATGCTGCATCTAACAAAGTGTTATAACACAGAGTTTCCCCTTCAACTGCATTTTGTTGTCCATTATGATAAGTGTAACATTGCCAAGAGTCTGAAGAAGAGAAAGAAGAAAACACAGAAAATATGTGGCAGCTGATTAGGTAACGGAATTAATTTTTAGATATGAGAAAAAGAGTTCTTTTAAAACAAAACAGCATCATGAGAGGACTTTAGATAAATGTTTCCCAAACTTGCAAGAAGGCCAAATGGCAAAAGCAGCTAGCAAGTGGTTGTGCAATATTGCTTTGTGTTTGTGGTATGTTAAACACAGTATTTCAGTGTTATTTCGCTTACCTGAATGAATATGTTTGTTCATTTAGTGATTGTCTTCCAGTTAGCTCTGTGGGACAGAGATGCTAATTTTTATTAAGAAAAGGTGTCCCAGTGCTAATACTTCATAAATCATAACACTTGAGGGGTAAGGAAGAAGCAGCAACATGTGGCCTCTATAGCTTAATATGCTACTTCAAAAATGAAAGTTGTTTTATTTAGCAATAGAAAACTGAATTTATAGAACAAAATGGAGAAATGTCTCCAGACTAGCTTTTAGAAATGAATCTTTCAAAAGACAGAAAGCTTTTGGAAAAAATGAGTCTGACTAATGGTAGTAGAAATTGTTGGGCAGAAAAACTCCAGTAGATTATGCAATGCAAGACCATTCAAGCTTTGATCCACAAGCAGACCAAATCTTCTCTTTTCTTTTTTAATCTTTTTTTTCTTTTTCCCTAGAATATCATCTAGCTCAAAGAGGAAAAAGGCTATTAAAGTGCTAAATTACAACGTCTTGCTATGGTGTGTAGTAATTAATAAGTAGGACTTGAAAAATTGTTGCAAAAAAAAAGAGAAAAAGCCAGTGCCCCAGACAGTGAAGATCAACCATAGGCAAGACTGAATATTTTACAATAGGAAGAATATGCATTGCTATGACAATAGTACATCCTATTTTAGAACTCTACGATCGTAGCAATCTATGAATATTCATAATACCATTTTTGCTGCTACTCTCGGGAAATCTTTCCTGGGCTCAAACTACAGATTAACAGTAAAGAAAGGAGGGGGAGGAGCAGGGAAGAGAAAGAGAAAAAAAATTTGCTAAGACATTATGTTTAAGCAGTGTGAGAGAGAGCGAAACATCAGTCCTGTCTGGGGAAGAATGTAAACAACCTGGAAATACTCAATAATTAGGAGGAATATCTACAGAAGCAAGGAGAAAGAATTTGAGACACAACTTTAGAATAAATTCACTGATGAAATGAACCAGAACAAGACTAAAACTAAATCAAATCAGAACAGGAAAAAGATGAGAAAGTGTCTCTGCTTCCTAAATATATGTATAAATACAAATATATAAGCACATAAATATGTAGCTATGTATATATAATATATACATATATATGTATATATATAAATTCAAATTTTATTTTTTTTAGTCCTAAATGAAAATTGAAATCCTTCTACACCAGTTTTACTGAGTTCAAATTCTATACTTAGGGAATACTTTTGGAGTGGAATTTCTGTATTATTCGAAAACCCAAACATTTCACTCAGCTCCTTGAGTCCAGCTTATTTTCCCTTCTACCTATCGAAAAGAAGGGCTATATTCACTGTCTGGGGAACTGAGTGTGTGGGTACCTAGTGGTATTGTTTGTCAAGGTGTTAATTATGAGTTATGTGTGAGCAATATGAAAGCCATCTGCCTGGTCATCCACTTGGGCTAATTTCTGGAGATCCTTTGTTTTCACCTGAGAAGTAAAACAATGGAGAAGCCTCTCAGGAATCAAAGTGGTTTGTACATCATGGTCTACCACAGGTGGTGCAGAGCATAAACTGTTGAAGCACAAACCTAAGCTGATGTGATGAGTACCTCATCCAGACTGGAAACAGCAAAGTCACACAAAGTGAAGAAAGACAACATTAATTAGCTCAGTTATGATGTCGTAGGGAGATCCCAGAACCTGGAGCACAGCCCCAGGGAGATTGCTAGTTTTTTCAGTAATGTCTTAGAATCTTCAGTATCATTACATTGTATAAACATGCCTAAAGAGACAGAAAGCAATGTAAACAACAACAAAAAAAATGGGATTTATCAGTCTACATGCTTATTTTCCAGCCCATTTTCCTACAGAAACAATGTAAGTTGGAAGAGGGTGAGGAGGATGGAGGCGCAGGTGGTATACTCCTAAATTCTTGAAGTCAGTACAAAATTTCTGTTAGATGCCATGTTTAAGTGTGAGTTTAAAAGGAACTGTTATTTCAAATGGCAGGGATGAGGAAGAACATGTAACTTCATGTAGCCTAGAGGAGATGAAGACTGACTTAATATTGTAAAGAGTCTCTAAATACAAAACTACTCTGTTTGGCTCTATTTGGCTCTCTGAAGTAGAATTAAGGAAAGATTATATTAAAAACCTGAGAGGCAAAAATTATTGTACCACTTGATTTTTGGAGTGATTCCTCAAGGAATTAAATACTTACAAATGTAACTGAACATTTTTCATTCTGATGGGTATATTATATGTTTAAATTTACTGTAGAGACCACTTTGACACGCAGTGGCAATCACCAAATCATCTAGTCACTAAGTATCATGTCACTGAGTGTTTTTTATTCTCAGAAAGAAAAAAAAAAACAAACAAACCAGAACCAATTCCAGAAATCTGACTTTAGAAATCAGGCAAAAAACACCTGCCAACGTTCTTCATCATGGTACTTCTAAATATTTATGCTGGTATGTACCAAAAGTTCAGGAACCATGTGTTTGCTCAGGCATGACTAATAAGGAATAAAGTGATGACATAATGCTTACAGGAGAGATCAGGAATAGGCCATATGCTAAAAGCCTATTCACTAACTTTTTCACAAAACAAGGGTATGTAAAGCTACATGGAAAAGAAACTTTCAACTATTTCAATAATATGCAAGACTCCATTAAACAAACAAAAAAAAAAACCAAACCAACAACAAAACACAAAAACCCAAAACCAAAAAAACAAACCTCTAAGCTTTTAGAATTCATCAACCAATGAGCTGTATAGGTCATTTTTTACTTCATTCTGACATTGTTTTGCCAACATTCAGAACCTACAAGGATAAGCAATGTTTTGTCTGAAAAACTCCAGCATGAATGAATGGTAATACTGTTCAGAACTGAGCAATTCAGACAAATTACTTTTGCTTTTATGTGTATTCACAGAGATTATATTGCAGACCAAATATTTGTAAAACTTTGAACAGTTTTTTAAATAAAACTTTGGTGAGCCCATTAGAAGTTATTGCTAGAAAGAAGAAACTGGGCCACAACTGCCTATTCAATGTCACCATGTTTACCTCTGGACACTGCAGTTGTTAAGAGGGAGAACGCTAAGCATTTAAACCCTATTGTGATCCTATTACCAATTAGTCTAAACAAGTGTCATCCTTTTCCAAGCCAACAAGGCTAAGAAACTTGAAATACTACAAGGATGATTCAGTGGCCTAAATACCAGTTTAGCTCGTACATAAAGCTGTTCGTGCCCCATTGTATCAGCCTGAGTTACATCAGCCACCTCATAGAGAGCCTTCAGTTGCACTTGTCACTTTAGGAATCTGAATTCCGCCTTAGCAGGTTAATTTAACTGGTATAAGGAGGAAGCTGATTTGGAAGAGTGAGAATCTTCCTGATGTTTACCTAAAACTACATTTGGACATCTAGATCAAGATCAGCAGATCTTCATATTTCCTTTGAAAGTTGATGGGACTAGGTGACTAGACTTTCCTATAAAAGACAAGTTTTACTCAAGGCTGTTTGAGTAAAAGATCTGGGTCTGTTGAGACATGTTGAAGAGACTTTTTCAAATCAAACTGAATGTTGTCAATACAAATCAAGACCTCTTTGCAAGGTGCTGAAGTGGAATACATTAACGTCACAGAATGGTTGAGGTTGGAAGGGTCTTTGGGCAGTCATTGTGTCTAATCCCCCTGCTCAAGCAGGGCCAGAGTCAGTTGACTAGGACTATATCCAGATGTCAAACTTTTGACTAAAGTAAAACATGTAGTCTCCTCAGTTATCTATGGCTTTTAATAGCCTGTATCTACAGAGGGACAGTCATAACTCCAAGGCCTAATGAAATTCAGATTTATCTCCAGACATAGACACCTGAATTTAAATTCCTACAGCCTATGTCCTGATATTGACTATGATCAGTAAAGGCAGACTCAAAAGAGTTTAAACAGCTAATCAGCTGACTATGTAAAATTACCAGCTTTGGGATAGGTTCTCTAAATTCTACCAACCATCATGACTAGATCTTCAAAGAGACAGTAATGATATTTGTAGATACCTATATTGAAAATAAACTTTGTTGCCCAAGTTCAGAGCTAAATTGTAGCCCCTCTTTTTTCTGACACAATTTTCTATAATTCCCTAAATAGTATTTCCTTTATATTTTATTACATTTTGCAGTCTGAAGTCTAGATTTTTTCCCCTGATTAGGTAAAAAGAATTTCATAGTAAGAGCTATTTTTAAAAAAGAAAACAATAACCCACATGTGAAATCTAGATGTAAAAGGAAAGAATATTCTAAATATAAACAAATATGTCCATGAGCAACAGAGTCAGCTGAACCATTACTGATGAAATCATAATCTGAATATGAATTGATATTTAATACTGTATAAGTTTCTTTTCTCCACTTCTTAACATACTCTCCTCTGTCCAAATTCCTTTTAAGTAACACTTGTATGAGATCTGTAACTGTTAAATTTGGATAAAATTGGTATTGGTTATTTGGTAAAAAAATATTATCCCATGAGTTTATTTAAGAAACCAAAGAAAATTACCTTGATAATGTGAAATTAGGTTTCTGCTATCAAGGCCTTCCCCAAAGGTCCTTGACCTTCTCTTCTTTGGAGTGACATGAAATAACTACCTCTCTCCTTTTTGCATCTTCCCCATATTGACACTCATTCTCCAGTGCTGTAGAAGAGAAGGTGAAGTACTACAGTTTTCTCATAGGGAAGTGCGAGGCCTTGGTTTCTGGAGGGGACCAAGACCGACAATGGGGGGTTCTTCGCCAGGCTGCTGAGCAAGGTGTGATGCTGCTACAGGAGTTAAAGTTAAGTTTGCCTGCTTTCAGTACCCTGGAGAGCACAATAAAGAAGCAAACACTTTAAAAGGCGGTGCCGATCTCGTTTATTGAACAAAGGACTTGATCTTATATACCCCTGGGGCAAGGAATGTTTAAAAAAGGGATGGAGTTAAGACGGAGCATGCAAATCCGCTATAACTGGTTGGGTATAGGTGGAAACTGGGGAGGAGTAAACATAGCTAACAGGGTCAGATTACTTTCTAGAGGAACGGACCAATGGCAGCTGGACTCACTGCTACAGGCCGGGCTTGCTAGTGCTTCTAGTACCACAGGTACGAGAGAATAACAGAATAACGAGAACTGAAGTAACTGTATTCAAGTCCATATTGTGGTATAGCAGTTCAGCTAGGGTTGACCTTCCTGGACTTTCCAGGCATCAAAGTTTGTTTCTCTGTCCCTCTCTCTTCTCCAATGGTCCATGTCCATGCAGGGCCCATTTCCAACAGGGAAGTTTAGGAATTGAAAGATGCAAGCAGGCCTCTGTCTCACAGATTACAGCTGAACACAGGTTGAAAACAGCTATCTTCATCCTTGGTTTCCTACAGCACGAAAGCATATGGCAACAAGTTAGGTCAGGAGGTTCTTGCACTCTTAGAAGGAGCTGGGGAGTCTATTCCCCTGCAGCAATATGTTGATGGAATGCTTTTACTGGGCTACTGTCCTAGAAATTATTTGAGAAAACATAAAGAAAGGTGATAACAGAAATAACTGGGTTACAAAAATACCACATTTAATTATGAAAGCACTGTTTTGGAAATGACTGAAACACTTTTTGTTTTCCCTGACCTTAATTGTGATGGTTTTACCTAATACCTTTAAAAGCTATTTTGACATTAGTAAACATGTGAATTTGGACTGCTGTCACAAATAACATTTTATCTCAGTTCTTAAATGCAAATTTAAACACAGTGACATTCATTCCTGAGAAGGATTCAGACAGCTTCAGTAAAATGAATGTGAAGAAAGAAAACCTTAACTGAGTTTTCCAACTGTATAGGAAACGGGTCATGCAATTTCTAGCTTTTCACCAACTAAGGAGTGATTTGAATGGAAAATGAAAAGGTGATGACAATGTGGTTGTAATGATCTAAAAAGCTTCAGAAGTCTTTCAGATATTTTTTCTTCAAGACCATTATGATGTTGCCCTCCCTAAAAGCCTATTTGTCTTAAACTAAAAGGAAATATTTTCTTGCAAGTCAGGGCATGAGCAATTTTTTCCTTTTTTTTCTTTTTAATTCCATGAGCTATAAGACAAATAAAGACAGTTTTCTCATTTTCTCTGCAAAGATAAAGCTGAGATAGTGTCCCCCTAGGCATGTTGAAGAAATAGAGACAGAAATTTAGGCCAAAGTATTGTCAGGTTACAAAGCAAGATAGCAGTCAATGTACAATTATCTTTTGGTTAAAATTGTCTGCTGACCTGGATACTGTCAAATGGGTTTTGATAGTTGAAGGTGACTCACAATTACTATTGTGTAGTTTGTGTTCAGTATTTCAGCTTGTCGTCTTTGCAGTTGCACAAATCTGTAAATGAAACAAAGAATAACAGGTTTTCTGTGTCATAATAAGGATATTTGATGATATAACCTTCATGCTGTAATAAAACGGTAAAACTCAATCACTAGAGCCAGTTTGACTGCATATAGCACAGGAGTTTGGGGTGTAAGAAAGGAATCCTAGAATTATAGAAATGTTGACCTCTGGAGTTTATTTAGTCCAGCTGTCAATTTAGAGATAAACTCCGGCATTGAATCTGGCTGGCATGGAGTTAACTGTGCTCACAGCAACCCACACTGTGCCATGATTTGCATTTGTGGCCAGAACAGTGTTTTGCTGCTTGCACAGCATCAAGGCTGTCTCTCTACACCCAAAAGCTAGGTGTCTGGAAGTGGGTAAGATATTGACAGGAGACACTGATCCAAATTGACCAAGGGGATATTACAAACCTTATAATATCATGTTATGACATTTGTCTTCCAAAACAACCATTACACGTACTGAGGCCTTGCTCCCTAGGAAGTGTCTGCACATCTGCTGGCCAATAGGAATTAGTTGATAAATTCCCCTTTATATTTAGATTTCATACACAGCTATTTCTCTTATTGAATCACCTTTATCACAAATCTGAGCTTGACCCCCTTATATTCCCTCTCTGTCCTGTTGAACAGGTGGAGTGAAAGAACAACTGGGCGGGCATCTGGCAGACAGTCAAGTTCAACCTGCCACAGCTGCCACTAACACTACCACAGGTCACATCAGCCCTGGTTTTGACAGCCAAGACATGAAAACCTCACAGGATGGAAATTTCACTGCCTCTCTGAGCAACCTGTTCCTGGGCTGCGCAAGCCTCTACAGATTTTCTTTTTCCTGATATTTATCCTGAAAGATCAAGACAAAAAATTGAGGTATTTTCCTTTTGTTATATTTTCTGCGCTACCAAAACTAATCTGGCTGTAACATCTTTATAACTGCCCTTACCAGCATCAAGTAAATTGGGGCAGAGGCCTACGGGCCCCAGCATTAATTCCCATATATTGTACTGTTCCTGTACTTTGCATTATTCCTAAAACTGCGACCAAATTAAAAATTAAATCACTGCTAGTTCCTATTTATGGGTGTAGCACAAAATAGTTAATGCCTAGAACAAAGAAGGAACTTGTGATGTTTAATGCTGCAATGGCCAAAAGATTTTTCTTAGTGTAGAACTCAAAATTAAAGCCAGGATTTCCCTAATTACTGAACATACAACTTTCAGGTTGATAGGAATAGGATCCATAACAAGCAACTAGCAGCTGTTTGTGGAAGTACAATATGTAATTTTTGAAGAAGGGAAAACCAGCAATCCTTAGGTCTTCAGAAGAGAGGAGCACACTATACACAAGTGGAGAAAGTATTTGATTTCACAAGGTCTAGAATTCTTGGCATCACAGTCTATCCTGAGAAATACACCCAGTACAGTGTTTTTCTCACATCTGTAGATGGAGCTGACCTTCTGGGAACCAGATATCAGCTGCTTCCCATGTACCAATTCAAAACATGAGTAGAGGAAAAGTCATACTTGTCAGTATATATCAGTAACCTTCCATGTCTTACATTAAATACAAATTTAGGTTCTATGTCAAAATTAATTCAGCCAAAACACAGCTCTTAGCTCATTTCTTTGAGCATGCATCTCTCTCATTCTTCTCTCCTAAGAGATGTGCTGCTACTGTTCCTGAAGTCTCTGTTTTCTATGAAGCCTAATGCTTGCAGCATTTGCCAAAGATTGAAATGTTTTTTCGGGCCAGAGTTCCTGTTTACCAGGATAGCTTTCTACATGTTGAAGGACACAGATCTTTCTCTTCCACTTGAAAAGGTGTCACCATGGTTTCAAAATACAACATCTGTGGGGGCTGGATGCAATCAGACAAGTGAAATCATTCCTCATTAATTTAGTGGCCTTGATAATCAAAAGGAAGTCTGAACAAAGCTACTGTTCTTAGAAAACTGGTATATATTACTTTACACAATCAAAAATTAAGAGAAAAAGATATTCTTTTATTCTCACTGTAACTGATTTGTTTATAGTACTCAGAAAGATTTTGGTAAAGCTCATCATTGATACTGTATCACCCAAGTGCTCATCTAGTGACTGGTTATAACATCATATCTCCTCTTACCTCACCTGTGGAATAGTAGATTTAGAGTTCATGTGATTCTAGTTGGTAAAATGCTCTTAAAAATACATGTAGTTATAATAATGGAGGGGAAAAATACCTCTAAAATATACAAAGAGAAAATATATATATTTTTTTATTTTTCACAATGTCCCAATACCAAAATAGCAACTGTGTCCCCTCAGAGAAGGTGTGAAGCACTGAGAGATTTGTGTACATAGCTACAGTGCAAAAGCTTGCAATGGAAAGGGTGGAATAGCTGTTCTCAATGTTCCAAAGAGTTTGAAAGAGTTTCAAGAGTTTCATGTGCCTTGTATTTAAGCTTACTTCAATTGTCTTACCAGACAATAAGCACCTGCAATGAGACAGGATCATGGACATCTAGACCACAACAGTTGTTGAAGTAAATAGAAAGTTTGAATTTAGAGTGAATGTCTTCCTTGCTTTTTATTTGAAAATGGAAGGTTTTTGAACATAAGAGCTGGGCTGCACATATTTTTCCTTCATGGAGACTGAACATCAATGAAGTTAAAAAGGACAGCTGATATATAGATGTAGCTCAGAGCACAATTTAAACTATTCTGTGAGGGAGATATACAAGCAAAAATCTATAGTGTCAACATGTCCCCTGGGAAGCATACAGGCCTTAACTAATTTTTGGAGCAAATAAACCAGTCTCTTAGATTAATCTTAAGCACCTTCTTCCTCTCTTCAAAACCATTTTTTTTTTTTGTAATATTTGACCTATGTATGTACTTCCTTGTTTTTCTGATGTTACTGAATCTCCGCTCTGAACCCAACGCTATTCAGATAAATGGGCATCTTTTCATTGACTTTCTCAAGGTTAATGGTAGTCTTATTAAATTAAAGTTTCTGGTTTCTGTGGTCAAATATACCCTTATAAAGGTAGCACATAGTGTCAAGAGATGAAGTGACTGTATAGTACCTCTGGTTTGCTATTTTGTGTTTCACTTGTTCATAGTATATGTCTGACTGATTGCCTACAATTATTTAAATTCATGTCTAAACATGGGAATCTTGGACATGAACCATGAAAAGAATGAACTTTATCAAAAGACTTCTCTGCAGCATCCGATTACTACACCTGCGCTTTCTTCGGTAAAAGCTTTCTTGTTTCACAAACACTGGCATATCTATTGTAAGTAATTGCTCCCCTGAGCTTGTCAACAGATTCTAGAAACAAGAAGCTCTGGGGATAAAATCTTCCTGGTGCTTCTGAAATAAAGTGGTTTTCCCCTGAGTTTCCTTCTCTTAAAGAGATTGTGAGTTTCTAAAGAATTCTGGTTTTCCTTTAAATTGTAACTATCTGTTCTATCAGCAGTTTAGGTAAGGGAATGCATTGGCAATCTATACAAGTAAGTCTGCCAGCATGAGCTGTCACAGCTACTTCATGGTCTCAACTGGCAAAGCACATGTTTGTGAGGCTCAGGGGCACACCACAATTCCAGTCTCATTTAATGTACTATGTTAATTGTCATGTATCTCTCTTCATTATATAAGTCAAGGGCCATTTTCAGTGGTTCATTAGTGTGCAGAAAGGACTGATTCTGGAGCACACCTGCAAATCCATCAAATTGTATATGTCAGAACAAAAATCTGGTCAACTGATGTCAAATGGAGCTCAGTTCAGTTACTCTTCCTTCTAATTTTGTGTTTAAGTAGGGTCTTGATGGAAGACATTTATGGATAAAACAATGAAGGCAAGGAAACATCATGCCTAAAGACAAAGAAATCTAGTTTTGTGGGTCACATTATAGGGGGTACTTACAGTCCCATGTAGTCATTAATCCTATGTATCAGTAGCAGTAAGTGCTCAGTGTCCACTGCTACAGGGAATAAGAGCCTTCTGTTATTCTACATGGCAAAATGATGTGCTGATATTATTAAGTTACACAGCAGGCACGATCATTTTACAGAAAGGCGAATGTGTTTGGGCAACAAAGGTCAAGGGACTTGTTGTATTTTTAAATTTTTTTCTGAACCTGATGTCAAAAAGTAACCTTTACTGAAGGGATATTAGTGCTGAGCACTTTGTGCACAGTCCTGTCAGTAGTGTTGACTTAAATCATAAAGATTTGAGTCATACACTGTTTTCTGAGATGCAGCTGGTCCTACAAAATTCATTTCACTCTGGACCATAATTCAGCCACAGTCTAAAGACTGGTGCTCACAGCAGCAAGAATATTTTGAAATATGCTCCTATTTTTTATGATTTTTCTATCAGATGCCTCACATTGTTTAAATAGAACACATCCATGATTGTATAATTAGTAATTACATCAACCTTTTATTTAATTAAATAGCTTCATTACTTCAACTCTTTCCCCCAAAAAGATGTTCTATTTGCTGATGAGTGTTACGGAAGTGTTTGACTTTTTTATGAATATGGACTAACTGAAGGATCTGAAAAGACTTTTAAGTTTTCTTTTTTCTTTTTTTTTTAAAGCTCACACTATTTCTGAATATTTGTATGGTCATTTGCTGATACCTTTATCTTCCTGGTATGATATTAGTGGTATTTCATCCTCTCTATCCACAGTGATATACATCTTAAAAGTTCTCCTCACATTGTATTAAGTTACATAGAGTTGTCATAAAACAACCATGTGTTTACTAAAGAATGATTCAAATCTACCTTCTCAAAAATAAGAATTCCATTAGAAAACCCCCTGTAAATAACAAGAAAGTATTCAAAAAATTATGAATGTTTTCTGTATTTTGCATTATTAGATTTTCCAAAAAGATGTGTTGATTGCTAACCTTATCGCTAACTTTTACTAAGGTCAAAGTTTTATCCCATGAAATGTTCAGGGGATCAGTGGTTTCATGCTCACTTCTACTGCAGCCATTGGGTACCATAGTGAATTAATGATATCACAGTTTATTTCTGGAAAGACATCTTCTTTTCATAACACAATGTGAAGTCTTTTTTCTAATTAACGAGTTGCATAATAATGACAGTACAGCTTTCTTTATGATACCGACAAGAAATATTGTCATCATATCTCAACTGCATCTAATGATCATCAGTCTGAGAGAAAAATAACTACACTATGGGTTTATCCTGAATAATAAGAAGCCTATCGACTCTCTTAAAATTTTGAAAAAATATCGGTTGCAGATGCCAGAGAACTTTATAGCTGACCTTGGCATTAGGCAGCACTCACTTCTGCTCAGGTTCCTGGTGGTTTGGTAGAAAGCATTCTCTACTCCACAGGTTCCCTAAAGATGTTTTCGTTGTTTACTTCCTCAAAGGTGTGTGCACTTCTCTAATTTACTTTACTAGGGAAACTGTCTATTTTAAAATCTCAGTTCCATGCTTATTTCACATACTCATCTCAAGAAGGGGTAGGTCTTCAAGACTTCTGGGTAGAGTCCTGAGTTTAGGTGGTGCTTAAAAAATCTATTCTTCCTCTTGTAGACTTGTAAATCAATATATAAGACTATCTTATCGTCAGTGAAAAACTTGATACTTCTTTAGTTGTATGGTCTGGAAACAAGTCCCATTCTTGGTGTAACAAACAGCATAGTTCTTCTGCAGATGGCTCTGAAAAACAATACCTAAATACCTTTGAGTCCACCAGCACTCTTCTGCAAGCTCTCCTTTCACAGCTTCTCCAGATTTCTGCCTGTAATTTTTTTTGTGATTTACACATCTTATCCTCTGGGAATACACCATCTTTTCAATGTGGTCATTTTATCTTTTTTTTTTTTTTTTTTTTACTCTACTCATGTTTAACTTCTGTTTTCAAAATAGGCACAGCTTTGCTGTTTTATTTCCCTCCACTTCCTCTGTCTTTCAAAGCTGATTTTTAGATATCCGTGCAGGTTATCCTTGCTGGCCTTCCCTTAGGCTGAATACTTTGGGTTCTTACAGGTTATTGTATTTAGGTCACTCCTACTCCACCTGATAGTCAGATACTTTAGTCAAACCTGAGCTGTTTAATTAATTCCCTAATACCAGCTGGAACCTTATACTAAACAAGCTGAATCTAACTCAGTGTCTGGCATAATACCAGCTCTTTGAGAAGACCACACTTGATTCATTTTCTATAAAAAAGCTGTGGCAGAAAACTATGTCAGACACTTTTAAGAGACAGTATATCCCCTTTTGTCCTGCTAATTTCTTGTTTATCAGTGTTCATTTATCATAGTTACATATAAATTATATTAAGCAGAAATTATCTGTTGGAAAAAAAAAGAATTATCTAAAAATCTATGAAAATGTCACAGATGAAGTGGGAACAAGCAGTATAGCAACAGTAGGTAATAAATAAATCAAGATGACTATCAGTACAGAAATGAAAAACACTGATTATAGCAAATGGAAAAGGGAAAAGAACAATCTTAAGAAATGAACACATAAAAAATTTGAATGCTGTTGGAAAGTAAGTATTGGAAGGAAATTTCAAGGGCTAGGAGCTGAAATTCCCCATACTATGCCAGATATGAAATGTAGAAAGTAAAATGGGCATTACTCTGAAGTGTACTTTTTAAAAAAGTCTACACAATTAAAAAGTCTTGCCTCATAATTTTAAAGGCAGAGTGAATAGTGATGGCATAACTTTTAATTAATTCCCTGGGAGTAAAAGAGAAAAAACACAACTTCTAATCAACACAGATTATGGAATGAATGGCACTATATTTCCAGATTTTATGGTTAAATACAACTAGAATATATTCAGCTCATGAAACAAAGCAATCTGGCATTGTTTGATCAAGTAGCAATAGCAATACAAATTGAACCCAAAGAAAAGGCATCTGATTTCTTTGGTGGTAGCCTTATCAACCTAATCTCATCAACCTCCCCTTCCCACTGTTGGTAGCTCAAATCATATCTTTTGGCTTGGTCAGCAGACAATCTACAGTAAATGCAGTGTGTACTTTATTATTACTTCAGCAACAATAATAATAACTACTAATAATAAAATTATTATTNATAATTACTAGTGCAGTGTACATACAGTTTTCATTGGTGCAGCATACAGCTTTTTACTGTCTGAGGTGATATTTACATCAAAACATATTATTTATAAAGGTACTTTACTGTAACATATTTTTGGGGTTTTTTGATTCAGTTGAAGCTATCACACCCATTTGCTCATCTCTTTTATTACTAAGCAATATAACACCTATCAAAAGCAAGGTGGTTGGAATATGCTACATTTAGCTTTGTCTGCTGTGTAATTACATCCTGCTTTTCCCTGCTGGACCCACACTAGTACCTAAATTGATGCTGCAGAAGCACTGGAAGAATTTCCACTAATGTCAGTGTTTTCTGGCTCAAGCATACACTGTTTTGACCATATTTCTAGTATTGAAAATGTAGCCAGAGGTTTTCTGTATCACAAAGAATCATTCAAATATTTCAGATAGAGAGAGCATCAGTTAATAATAAATGTATTCATTTCCCCGGTTCTTTGGTCTGCCCATTCCTCTGAGCAGTAAATTAAAAGGAACAGATGTATAATTTGGGAAGTTTTCCAGACTCTGTTTTTTTCTCCTAAGTGAAACATTAAGCAATGATTGCTGTATACAGTATTCTCTCTATATCAGGTTCATGAGGATCCTAATTCTGTGCTGCATACACTATGAATATATCAATTAGAGGAGTGTTTGGGGTTTTTTTTAATATATAGTAGTTCTGATATTTAGAATGTAGGCACCTATGTCTGAGCTCATCACTGAGTTTATAGCTTTTGGTGAGAAATACATAGTTAGGATGTGATTCACCTGAAATTAAACTAAACATTGGAAATATGTTAGATGGATCAGGTCCTAAACCCCCTATTTCTCTCATAACAACCAGTAAATGCTTTTACTAGTCTCTCCATTCAAATATCACTTTTATAGTTAAGGTTTCAATTTTGTCTGTATATAATCCTGAAGATAATATTCTGAATTGAATAGAATCATAGAACAGCTTGGATTGGAAGGGAACTTGATGTCCCGTGCATAATATAATATGCCTTATATAGAGCATAGATTACAATAATGCAGTTACAGAATGGTTTGGAATGGGTTGGAATGAACCTAAAAGATCATCTCAAACTAGCAGAACCTGACATTTCCCTTTTGTTGAACTTCTTAAGATCCGTCCCAATGAAATTTTCCGTCTGGTTTGTGGTGCCACTGAATGGCAACACAAGCAGCTGGTGACTGAGATACTCCTTTTGGTTTTCTGTCATCTGAGAATGACTTTTCACACAGGTGCAGATATCAGTCCAATTCTTTATGGTTTTTAACATTTCTATTTAAATTGTTTGGTAGCATAAAGTTCTGGAGTAGCGATGGAGGTTGAGCACCTCCAAGTGATATATGCACAAAGGGGTTTTTGTGTTAACTTCATGACAAAGAACACAGCAAGGCAGGATTTCTAACTTAGTGACTGGAATCGACTTATTTATGAAGATAAAATAACGAAAATAGTAAATGCATTTATTTCTAAGGCAAGATGAGAACAGAAAGACCTAACTGAAGCGTGAAACTTTGAAACAGCTGAAGCAAATCTGCAGAGAAAAGCTCCTAGGAGAATGCAAGGGTCTTAAATACTACAGTGATCAGCACTTGATGGTAATTAAATTGAAGTTCACTGTTGCAGTGTAGAAAATCATTATTACTATGGTATTAGAAATGTAATATAGGAAACTGAGATGGAATCTGGAAATGTAAGTATTAAAATTATACAACTGGATATTCATTATTATTTATTTTCTGTAAAAAACTTTTTCAGTTTCAAAGCTGAGTGAATTCACAATTCAGAGTATTGGAGTCTAAGGATATTTAAAAAAACAAAACCAAACCAAACCAAACAAGCAAAAAAACCCCAAAACAAACAAAAAAACAAACTCCAGGGACATCAGAGTAAAGAGAAATATTAAAGATAACAGTGGCTACAAATACAATAAAATTAATGAAAAAGCTTTACTGAAATGGATCCTGACTGCAGCTTATGTTATATTTCAAAGACTGCATTTAGATCTTTTCTGTAATATTCAAAAAAATTGCAAGTAATATTCCAGCAAAACCCAAAGGGAATTACTATTTGTGGCAGTTATCTCTGCATAGAAGAATGAAAGCAGAAAGAGTTTGGAAAATCCTCATAATGTGATAAAATGTTGTATGTAGCAGAAAATCATAAACATTGGTTAATAGAGTGATTCATTCTTGAGTCAAAGATGATGATGGCATAGGATGATGATTATTAAGAAGAGAATATGGAGCAGAAGAATGCAAGAGTTAGAAAGCATGCCTTGTTTCCAGGATATCACTTGATTTAGCGTAACATATCCTTCCTGCCTGGATTTTGTCATGATTTTCTGCCTATCCTCCCTGCTTCCTGGCAGAGATTGCATCTTTTCTCCTGTACAGTTTCAGATCTCACATGGCCACTGCCAGTTCTCAACCTGAGAAGTAGCTGTAACTTTGCAGACATAACAGCCATTTCTTGTATCAAATTGGTTACAGAAGATCTAGCATTAAAACCACAATACATGGTTGGAAGATAAATACATAAAATAAAATAAAAAAAAGTAGTCCTCTTTGAACTTATATGTTTAATAATTTTTTTAAAATTTCATTTCATGTCAAACTAAATTGCAAAAATACATGCAAAATGGTCACTTTTATATGTTTTTATAAGTGGAAAAAGGGGGGAAAAAAGAAAAAGAAATGAGATAATTTGAGAACAAGGAACAAGATGGGGAAACTTTTTGTGACTAATCTGTGGAAAGAATTACAGTGGTAGTGGAGATGGTTAGGTATTGTGCCAGGTGGGGAAAACTGGAAGTGAAAATATGCTCATGAAATCAGGAAAATAAGACTCTGGACAGATTTTTTTAAAATACATAGTTTCCATCCAAGATGCATTTATTCTTTCTTCCTTTATCATTATTATTATTACATTACATTTGCCAGTACAAAGTAACAGATGGTGATAAGTAGTTTGTATACTTTAGTGAGGATTCAGTGACTAAATATGATTTCCATATTTTTGAATATTGCATAATATTTGAAATTTTTCCTGCAGTAATAGAGAGAGATTTTTACAAGTGGGCTTTTTTCCCCTGGTAATTTCAGAACAGGTTTTAGCACGCAGCCTGGAGACAATTGCCTATTCACAATGAAATTGTCTCCACATGTTAGTGTTAGGGTAAGACTTCTTTGGGTTGTTGACTTAATCATTGATCAGTATTTCTCCTTATCAAGGTGATAAGAAAGGGAAAATAGCTGTTATAAAGTTGTTTGGCATTAAGCAATATTTTTTTATCTTAGATTAGAAAGCAGGTTGTATACTGATGAAAAGTGGGTTTCTTCCTCCACAGATATTTTTTTCAGTGAATAATATTCCGAAGGTTGTCAGAAGGAAGAGGATGTTGATGAACAGCTTTTTTATTGGTTGTTGAAAAACTATTTTAGACTTACACCAGAAAATACTTCTGTCATCCCATTTTTACTAGTATGAAATTGGAGTACTTTTCCAGCGGAAATATAGGCCTTTGGAAAGGAAACAATTCCAGCTATCTGAATGGTTGTTTGGATGGGTTGTTTACTAATGTTTATGAACATTTTGTGTGCTGCCTCCTGTAAAATCTCTACTTGCTGTGAGCTATGAATACTTTGCAGTGTATCAGAGAAAGCCTACAAACATTTACCTCAGGGTTATAGATTTCAGATGAAAAAGGCCACAGGGAGCCTTCTGAGACACAGTGTAGGGTGTCTGTCTGTTCTTCCTTGGCTTTAGTTCTTTACCTCCAAGAACAGAAAGCACTATTAACCCCCACTTTATTTCATTTTCCATTATGACAGGCAAGGATTTATTGAAGTAGGTCTTATTAGTGTACTATAAACTGATTTGAACAACATTTGTAATACAAGAGATGACAAAGGCTGCCATCATCCCTCTTCTGCACATAATGTTGCAGCAAATTCCTCCTGTTCATAGAAGACTGGGTCTAACCTAGCCTTTCAAAAGCAAAACAGTTATTTATTATGACCCCCAGTTAAATGCTATGATTTTTCACATTTATCCTTGGTTGATTGCTTTTAAAAGTCCTGCTTACACTTAATACTGTGGTTTTAACAGTTACATTGGTTTGAAGGTGATTATCACATCAGTGAGTGGTGCACAGTAGTGTAATTAGCTGATGTGCTGTTTAGAAGCAAATGAAACGCATATGGAATTGTCTGTAAATTGAAACTGAAATCACATTCACTCAGCTCGATGATCAGAGTCACCAAGACAAAGACATGATGCTCTGCAAATGCATGAGCAGGCACAGATGCAAAATGTGACTTTTCTGTTAATCTATGTGATGGACACTAGAAAATATTTTCCATTGGATTACTTACAAAATATATTTACCAACATTTACGTGCCCTCAGACATATTCATACTCTTCTTTCAAAAACTGGAAACATATATGTTCCTATTAAGAAAGAATGCTGGTAGCCTGTAGCCTTTCTGTATTTCCCACAGAAATAACTGGGAAAAAAACCCTTAAAACCAAGCAAGCCAAAGCTTAATGACATCACTAGTTGAGATGGTTGTAGATCCATTCTAGATCTGTTGAGATGCTCTAAGTTTAGTGTTCTGCAGGCTAACAAAACAGGGTAAAGTTATGCAGTAAGAATTCTCTCCTGTGTTTCTGGAACTGATTCCTCAAGACAGGTGTGTGCTTCAAGTCTCAAGTCATCAGCTATGAAGAGTGCACAGTGCTCTGTCACTCAAGTCACTGATGAAGATGTTAAACAGTATTGGCCTCAGTGTCACGCCCTGAGCCACTCCACTGGTGGTGGCCTGCAGGTGGACTTTGTGCTGGTGACCACAAGGCCTGGCAATTCAGACAGTTTGCAATCCACTTTGCTGCCCAATTTGCTAACTTTGCCAGCTTGTCTATGAGGACACTAGGCATCGCCACAGCACACTAAAAGCTAGTGGTAAAAAGAAAAATGCAGATTAAGAATGTTACATAAAATCAATATGAAAACTTCCAATGCAAATTAGAAGATGTTTGCCTGTCTGTACTGAAAAATGAAACCAGACAGGAAATTTACTTTGTAGGGGACAAAAAGCTCATGCATACAACTATACCAGGTAATAACAGTAAACTTCAAAGGGAAAAAGTTAATATCCAGAACTAGCTCTGATAATGCATGATCGTAGAATCATAAAATATCCTGAGCTGGAAGGGACCCTCAACTCCTGGCCCTGCACAAGGTGGACCCATGAATCACACCATGTACCAGAGGGCACTGTCCAAGCACTTCTTGAACTCTGGCAGGCTGGTGCCATGACCATTTTCATGGAGAGCCTAAGTGCCCAGCCATTCTCTGGCTGAAGAACCTTTGCTAATATCTATCCTATATCTCCCCTGACACGTCTACCTGCCATTTCTTTGTGTGCCATCACAGGTCACAGTGAGAAGAGATCACTTCCTATCCATGCTCTTCCCCTTGTGAGGAAGCTGTAGACCTCAATGAAGACTCCTCCCAGCCTCCTCTAGGCTGAACAAGCCAAGTGAACTCAGACACTCCTCATACGGCTTCTGCTCATTCCACCATCATGGGTGGCCCAGAATAGAGAGGTGTGGAGACAGCAATGCTGGCACCCTGCTGCGATCCCCTTTTCCAACTCCAGTCTCCTTGGATCTTGATGCTCCGTGGCTCTCTGAATCCTAACCCTAATGGAACCTTGGTGTTAAAGCTGCTTTCAACATCACCTTGGATAGCCCAGATTTGAAAATTGTGGAGTCAGCAATGTTGGTGCCACGCTTTGATCTGCTTGGCATGCCTTTTCTAGCCCCAGTGAACGTGGAACTCTAGGCTTTCTGGCTCTATCAACCCTAACTCTAACCCTAATGGGAGCTGGACACTTAGGCTGAGGTCTTAAGAAGACTCATTGCAGTCTGCAATGCAGTTGGAAAACAAAACATAACACATGCTGTATAATGCTACACCTTCATATAGGAGCAGGCTGCTGATTTGCAATTCTTTAGAACCTCTCTATAAATGGCTTCCATTCCCCACTAGGTGATCCTGAAAAATTTTATTCCTTTTCATGCTAGACTGTGTTTAGATAATTGAATTATCAAAGGGCACTGATTCAACGTATATTTCCATAAGCTTTGTTTTAAATATACTGGGACATCAATTGCTGCTACAATAAAACTAAGCATCTGTATATTTTTGCACCATTTGCTACTGAAAAGCTGTAGAGTAATAGGGTTCATTTTTTAGCACACTGTTAAGTTAGTTTTGTTTCACCTTTCCTATAGGATGCATTTCTGGGATGATTGTTCTTTGTCTCGTTTTAACTTGCTACATCTCTTCCTGTTTTGCCTCACCTCTATTGGTAATATGTTCTTACAGAAATTTATTTGGACTTTTCTACATACTTACAGTCTCAAATTTAAATTATTAAAAAAAGGTTTCTCTAAAAAATGAAGATGGAAAGTGTAAAAATACTTCAGAATTTCAGCTTCTGAATTTGAAACTTCTGATTATGAAAGCTGCTATACAAGTGCTGTCAAATCCCAGACAACTTTACATGCCACAAGCATTTTTAATATAAAACTGTATATTTCTAGAGTGTTCTATATATTTCTAGACCAGCCAAAACATAATGTCACAGCTCTAGGCAAAATGTGATCTGAGATCTTGCTGTTTGAACTAATGGGGATTCCAGGAATCTTATCCTTTTTCTTCTTTAGAGGTTTTGACATTCCAGGTGTTCTCAGAGTCTTAATGCAGTTACAGATTTGACATCTTCACAAAATATGTCTTCAGCTACCAATCTCTTTCAAAATAGTCAGAGGAGGACACAGGCATGTTGTGACAGCTGCCCATCTTTAGAAAACCCCCTAGATCTCAGAAAGAGACAAAATTAATCCTTTCCTCTCCCTGAGAGTATCCACCTTCAGTTACTCTTGAATGTATCAGCCTCTTTTAAAGTAAGCAACTCAGATTTCCATCAGTATATTACATGCTGAATACCTCCAGAATAGAGGCTTTTGTCACAATAAGAATGTTGAGCTACAAGCTGCGCAATGTAATACAGAAATAATGAGAGATCCCGTTAATGTTCTTAATCCATTAACTCAGTTTCCTAAAAAGAGATTTATACCTCCTTGGATAGCAGACCACTATGAAGTACCAGTAAGGATTCTGGTACTAGCATTAGTTTATGCTGAATCAGTTTTGGTATTGGAACTGTTTTATCACACAGACGGACTTCTCAGGTTTCTAACAAGTCTGACATTATTGGCTCTTTCTCAATCTGAATGGGGGAAAAAAACCCAGTGCTCCAGACAAAACAAACCCTCAAAATGGTCAAACTCCCAAACATCCAAAGACTTCCTCAGTCCCACCTAAGTTCCCCCAAATCCTCAAACCAAGCAAGCAAGCAAACAAACAAAACCTCAAGAAAAGTTAATTTCTGCAGCATTCTTATTTTTAGTTTTCATATTTACTTTTCCATAATAAGTAGGCTTTAATTTTCCAGGCAGTTTTGACTCTTCAAGAGTTGATTCAAATGGTGATAATTTTCTAGGTGTTTAATTTGTGTCTTGTTTAATCTATAGATTTTATAGATGAGAACTGAAGTTTCAGTAATGGTCTCTGTAAAGCTGTACTGATTTGTGAGTCATTATCTGATTATTTTTTCATCAGAATCAGTGAATCACAGAATATCCTAAGTAGAAAGGGAGTCACAAGGATCACTGAGTCCAATTCAACCCTGCACAGGACCATCCCCAAGAGCCACACCAAGATCCTGAAAAACTTTGTCCAAACACTTTTTGAACTCTGTCAGGCTTGGTGCTGTGACCACTACCTTGGGGAGTCTGTTCCAGTGCCCAGCCACCCTCTGGGTGAAGAGCCTTTTTCTAATATCCAACCTAAGTCTCCCCTGACACAACTTCAGGCCATTCCCTCAGGTTCTGCCACTGGTCACCAGAGAGAAGACATCAGTGCCTGCCCCTTTCCCTCACCTCATAAGGAAGTTTTAAACTGCAATGAGGTCTCCCGTCAGTCTCCTCTTCTCCAAGCTGAACAGACCAACTGGCCTCAGTCACTCCTCATACGGCTTCCCCTCAAAGCCCTTCACCATCTTCATTGCACTCCTTTGGATGCTGTCACATTAAAAGGAGGGACAGAAGTGCAAAGATTTCTTGTCTCACTTGCATTAATACAAAATTATTAGCTATAAGTGCCCTCAGAATATTGAAGTCATATGAACCCCATACTGCCTGCCTGGACAGAACACAGATTGCATAAGCCATCAACACTTTTGTGAGGACCACACTTTAGCCAGGGGGAAGTTCTTTTTATCAAGATATTAACTCTGAGCATCCCCAGAACATCAAAGCTTTATAACCCAGATCAGCCTGTCTGTGTCTCACTTAAAAAGACAATGTTGGACAGCACACTGCCTGGAAAGGTCTTTGACACTCTGT
>VWZD01001397.1:0-13399 GCA_013396695.1 Sakesphorus luctuosus | reverse complement strand
ATAGCTCATAGGCTGCCCTCCCAGAGATGGTGGAAGGTTTCTTCCCAATTTTTGTCCATATCTAATCTCTTTTTATACCCTTTTTCTTTAGATAGGTTGTGTGATTATAGTCAATATTTGGGGGGGGTGATAGACAGATGCCTGAGAGGTGGCTCCTTGGGTCTCCACAGAGTGTCACAGGGTGTGGCAAAGAAGGGCCATGTCATTTCCATAACACTCCATTCTTTGGTAATCCCATCCATATGACTTGAGTACTTTCAGGGAGCCACTGGAGTCTCTTTGTCCCCTGACAGTGGTTCCTGAGAGCACCCCTCCAGGGGCTGAAGTGTTCCCCTTAAACCATCAAGAGGTTATCAGGGCTATTACCCCACAGATGCTCTCCAATGGCTTAATATCTTTCTTATATTGTGGTGCCCAAAACTGCACACAATATCCAACGTGAGGCCACCTCAGTGCAGAGCAGAGCAGGACAATCATCAATAGGCTGGTGATAATGTGCCTGATGCCCCCCAGGACACAGTTGGCCCTCCTGGCTGCCAGGGCACTGCAGACTCATATTGAACTTGCCATTCACCAGGACCCCCAGGTCCATTTCTGTAGCAGTGCTTCTAATCTGTACATACATCCAGGGTTGCTCCATCTCAGATGTAGAATTCAGCACTTTCTTTTGTTACACTTCATATGATTGGTGCTTTCCCAGTTCTCTAATTCATCGAAGTCTCTCTGCAGGGCCTCCTTGTCTTCGAGGGAGTTGATAGATCCTCTGAGTTTTGTGTCATCTACAAACTTCCTTAGTATCCCTTCAAGAACTGTGATCAAGTAATTTATGAAGACGTTGGAGAGCACTGGGCCTAAGATGGAATCCCACTAGTGAAAACAAACAAACAAACAAAACAAATAACAAATTGAATGAATGAATGAATGAATGAATGAATGAATGAATGAATACATAAATTCAAAAAGGGCAAAATGAATAAATAACCATGTGAACATAAGAGTCTGGTAATGGTTGAAAGATATTCTGAGTTAGAAGTTAGTGTAGAGGCTTAGGCTCAGTCTGTGACTATTTATTTTAGCTATCATCTGGAAAAGCAGGGAACAGTGTAAATTCTTTAATGTCAAATAGAGAACACATTTGCCCAAGTAGAAATAGCTAAAGAATGAAGAACTAACAGATCATGTCTCTCTATTAGTACTTACAGTTTTGAGCTCACTGTTTTCATGGTTCAAAGGATAATTGTTTTCATTATTACTTCTCCAAGGATTACATTCTGATGGTTACTTTTCTGATGTGGAACAGTTAAAAGAACGGATCAACATTACTTGCCAATGAGAAAAGCTGAAACAGCAAAAGACTTGAGCATCCAACATAGTTCTGCCTTATAAGAAGAGCAAAGAAATCATGCTAGACAACTCTTTCCATCAGCAAGCAATCAGTAATTTGGAAGAGAGAAAGCCAGTTCTTTTGTGTTCCTGGGACATCTAAACCATTGTTAGACAAGATTGTCATGTCTGATGATGTAGATTTAGTAGAAAAACAAAGACAAGTGTTACTCTGTAACTTGAGGCAGCAATTAAAAAATGCAATAAAGGTTGACAAGGCAAAGCCAATTGTTTTCATAGTAATTCCTCTTCTAAAGCAGTTCCAGGTGGATACAAATCATCCACAGCAGAAATATGAAATTTCACTTGCACATGTAAACATGAACTGTTTACTACACACAAGTCATATATAGGACTAATCAAATATTTTCATTAATAAATTATCTAATTAATCTAGACTTAAGGTTTGTTGGAAATTATTTTCAAATTGATTCCAATTTCTGTAAACTTAGTTATTCTTAAATAGTTCCCATGACATTTACAGGAGTTTATTTATGTGAATTACTGTGATGTGTTTGCTTCACTTACTCATGATTGATTATCTAAGATGTTTGGTTTTGTTATACTTACTGATGGCATTTGCAGACTGAATAAATAAAAATACAATTGTACTATATGTAGCACTTTGTTACGTCAAGGCTCTGGATTCTTAGCTGAAAAAGTCAATTCATTTTGCATTCTTCAAACACCATTAAATCAAATTTGTCATACATTCAAGTCTTTCAGAAAATTGAACCACTGTATCAGAATGAATAATTTGGACCAGAAGAAACATCAGGATGTCTCCAGTCCAAACAACCTCTGCTCACGGCAGTGTCATCTAGGTGAGACCAGGCTTCTCAGAGGTTTATGCAGTTGAGTCTTGAACACCTCCAAAGTACTTGACCAACTTCAAGCTCCCCATGGTCACTGGGAGCTGTAGTTAGGTCCCAGTCAGAAGTTAGAAGTCATCTCTGCTACAGGCTGAAAAAGCCCAGCTTCCCCAGCCTCTCCTGATAGGGCAAGTGCTCCAGCCCCCACAAGGATGAGATAGGGAGAGGGAGGGATCACTCACCCATTACTGTCATGGGCAAAACAGCCTTGACTTGATGAAATTAGCTTAATTTATTATCAGTCAAATGAGAGTAGGATAATGAGAAATCAAACCAAATCTTAAAACACTCCTCTTTCCCACCCTCCTAATCCTGAGCTCAACTTCACTTCTGCTTTCTCTATCTCCTCCCTGTCAGCAGTGCAGGGGGACAGGGAATGGGTGCTGTGCTCAACGTGAGGTCCCTCCCACAGGAGACAGTCCTCTACAAACTTCTCCAATGTGAATCCTTCCCAAGGGCTGCAGTTATTCACAAACTGCTCCAATATGGGTCCCTTCCATGGGGTTCAGTCCCTCAGGAACAGACTGCTTCAACATGGTTCCCCATGAGATCACAAGTCCTGCCAGTAAAACTGTTTCAAACACAGACTTCATGGTGCCACAGGTTACAACACAAGCCTACTCCAGGATAGGTTTCCCATAGGGTCACAGACTCCCTTAGGCATCCACTTGCTCTATTGTGTGGTGCTATCACATACTCTGAATGTGAGAGAATCACATTCTCTGCACTTCTTTACCATATAACCAAATAGAGATAGAAATAAACATCTGGATTGTTTTTATGGACTCTAAATTTGAATTTAAAAATTCCTATAGAATCCTAATACAGTGCCACAAATAAATCGATGACTCAGTTACAGAAAATCCAAAATCTTTTCAGAATAAGATTGTAAGAAAAATCACTAAAAAACATTTTCAAAGGTAAGTGTTAGGCCTCCAGTGAAGAAAAATTCCTCAGCAGATAATTTTAACCATATGCATATTTAATAGTAGCTTAATGAAAAGACAAGGAAATTAACTTAAAACCCACAAAAACGAGGCTAAAATTTATCCAAATTGTAATACACTTTCTTTAGACAAAGAGTTTATACATGAGTAGCTTCTTGAGCTCAGCTGTTTGGTAACTGTGTAACAGATCACCTTGCCCTAAACTTATTTACCTACTGAAAATTAGTGAAAATTTTAACTAGAACTTATAGAAGTATAGTTCCTTGTCAAAATTTATGTCTATTAAAGAGATGAATAAATATGACATTAGGAAATTAATAATAGTCACCCTGATATGGTTAATACTGCACTGAAAATGGAACTATTTGACCCTGAGGTTACCTGGTACAGCACAGCCAGTGCCTGTACAGTTAAACTGTCTTGGCCTTTGCACTGCTTGTTGCAGGCTCCAAATCACATCCAGCCATTTCATCTAAGAGTGGGCCAAAACAACATCAGTACCAATAGCTGAGCTGTCTAGGAGATCATGACCTGTCTAGTTTAAGATGCTAGGTTTGTACCATTTAGAAAATATTTCAGTTTACTAGTACAGATAGTGCCACTTTTCTAAAATCTGGCTTCAGGTATGACACTTATTAATGGCATGAGGGAACAAAATGCTCAGATGTTTTGTTTGAGAATATTCTGTGTATATAGACTTATTTTTCCCTGGGAGACTACCCTTATGAGTAGAAGAGCAAGGCTACTTTAGTAAGCCCAGCTGTAATGGATGAAGTGTAATATGGCTTCAGTGTAGCAGGATTCTGTTAATCAGCTAGCCTAGCATATGATGCTGAGGTGACCACTGACATTATTTCTAAACCATGATAGCTTCCCTAGGCATTCTCTGGTAAATCCAGATAAAATTGGCACTAATAAGAGGAAATAAGGTAAACAAGCCGGAATGAGCTACAGCAAAATCCCCCCAGGTCCTCAGCATGACTAATTATACTGTCAAAAAAACAGAGGACACACCTGCTTACTTGTAAGAAACCCTGATTTCACTTTGCACTCATTTTTTGACAGGGTACTTTGCAGATAAATACTCACCATGAATGTAGGACTGCTTCAGCTCACAAAAAACCCCACTGTTCTCAAGAGAGACATACTTAATCTGTTGCACTTTTTTAATTGAAAAATTAGAAAAAACTTAATAAAGTGGTTTGCTATTTGATTACTTTGGCCACAACATTAGTACCTTAGGAACACAGTTTGATGATGAGTAATTTCAAGTTTTGGGATATCAGACATGTGGCTCATTGGAATTCCAACATAAACTTTTAGGAAGGACTTTTTTTTATGACTGTGATTGAAGGTCTTTAAAAAACAAAAACAAACAAACAAAAAACCACCACCACCACCAACAAAAACAACAACAAAAAAACCCCCACAGCTCACCAGAAAAAAAAAAAAGATTCCCCAAACATCTTCCAAAGCCAATCTTTGCAGAATAGGAAAAGAATATATAAAACACATCTTGTGCTAAAGCTTAAAATTGCCCTTTATGATTTTACTTGAATTAATGCATCCTTTACATAAGTGTCCATCTGAGTTGTGTTATATTGCCAACTACTGGCAAGTCATCTTCAGATATTACCCAAAGATTCAATGTTAAATAATCTCTGACATTACTCTAGGCAATTCCTAATTAAAGCATCACAGAAAGCAAGGATGTTGTTAGACATTTTCCTTCCTTCAGTTTTCCACTGCAGAATATCTGACTCAGTTTAATGCACAAAAAAAGGTAATTACTTGTTTTACGTCACATGTCATACACATTTCCAATTCCATGTGCATCTTCTAGTCAGTAAAAATACCAGTACTGTAAATTAAGGAGCCAGAGCCCAGCTTATTCAATGCAATCATGTGTGGATGAAAGAGTCCATCCACTCAAGTAAGTAATAGGAACCATTTTGAATTCCAGCTGCATAAGGAAAAGCTGTGAAAAAGATTGAGCAATATCACTGCTGGGATAGTAGTAATAAATTTTTGTGGACATAAATTTTCACTGTCTGGTACATCTTTCATTCAAAAAACTTTTCTGAAAGAAAAGAAAATTTTCAAGTCTGTTTCATTTATTGGGGAAGGGCTGACACTACTACCACAGTTTTTTTCTGAACTCAAATTTCACCATACACATTCCATATCTAAGCAGGTCTGGGTGAATTTTATTTATGTGATAGAGAATTAATCTTAATTCAAATTAAAATGAAACTTAATTTTCATCAAGGTTAAAGGTTTATAAATCTACCTATGGGTAAATTATTGGTGGCACAATTAACTGGCTGTTTGCCTATGAAAGGGAAACCTTTAGCCAATGAAACTGTCAAAGCCTGCTGCCATTTAAAGTTTGGTAAAACCTACATTAGAAACCTGCAGTCTGTTTTAAAATAACGTTGTATGGTGTCACCTTTGCTTTGATAGGACATTTTCAGCATTTGGAAAAAAAATAGTCCTAGGAATATGAAAAAAGTAGAAACTGCACTTAAGAAAATTTAAACACAAAATAATAAGTAGCAGCAATTCAGAATAGCTATTTCTACCCTTTTGCATAATCACGAGGTCAAAGTCATTCTTTATGAGAGTGAGTTTTTCAACTTCTTACTATTTTGATTCTTTAAATGTGATTAATAAGTAGACAATATAGGACACTCTTACATTATTCCCTGCAGTAAAAAAAACCAAAAAAACAACAAACACCCCAAACATGTGGTTTTCCAAAATATTATGTATAGAGAACTAATATCTAGATGCAAAGCTACAGGCCTTAAAGGATTTAAAGCACAAGCTGGAAAGTATGTCCATTACTGTTACTACTCATCTGGGATGTGACTACATGAAGATAAATAAAATTTCATGTCCTTGGGTAGACTCAGACTACTTCTCTCACTTACTGGGTCCTTTTCAAGATATCTATTAACCTCAAATCAATTAAAGAGTAAATGAGCAGCTAGGTGATCTGTCTGCACACCTAATTGCTTGTCTGGAGTGGAAGTTCTATCTTTAATATCTCTTTACTCTGAGAAAGCTAGTATCCCTTAGAGAGGGATGACTAATGCCTATTAGAAATATTTTAATGAACTTCTGAATTTCTGGGGGAGGTGTCATAGTTTAATGGCAGATTTTTGCTCACACAGCTGTCTGTGCACATTTAAGGTGCACTATTATCTATTACACTCACAGAGAGTAACAGCATGGTGTTAAGTATAGTTGCTGGCTTTGCAGGAGATTGAAGCTCAATTTTCTGTTCTGTTGGACTCTCATTATAAATTTAAACNTTAATTGGTCTAAAGACTCTAATCTGAAAGGACCTTTTTATTCCTCTTTCTTACAGCATGCTCTTTTTAGAAAGAATTTCTAAGACAGTGTTACTGAAGGGATTGATTGAACATCAAAACACATAATTAGCTAGTCATTGGCCTATAACCTGTCCATAAGAGCTGTGTAAAGATCATTCTCTTGAGTGAACAGCAGAACTTACATCTACATGACATGACATCATCAAAATCCAGTGAGATCATTACATTTTATTCAGAGAGACGCAGCATCTTGTGGCATTAGTGTCTTTTTTATGAAGATTCAGATGGGCATAACGGTGGAACCACTGAAGGAAATAAAATGGAAAAGTAGGATTATTATGTTGTAATCTGGTGTCAATAACTCAAGGTCAACAATTGTCAGAGCTCTGTTGAATCCTAAGGTGGATTCCAATGAAAAATGATCCTGATCTTGATTAGAGGTGAATGCTACCTGAATGTAAAGAAGAATACCCAGAGATAAATTTGCTGAGCATGAGACTGTATTGTCAGAGCCTGCACTGAAAAAGCATCATGAGTTAAGATGGAATGACCTAAGTGGAACTGTGGTTCTCAGTAAGGAGGCACTGTCAGTCTGTAGAGGAAACTGAAATCCAAGCCACTCATTCATGAGATTCCTCTTTATCCTGAAAAGTAAACTGTAACTCAAAGAGCACATAGATCAAATATATTATGAAAAAGAACACAACAGAGAAAACATTTTATGAATTTTAGAGACTAGTCATTATTGTAGAAATTTGTTAAATTGTTATGCTATAACCCACAAAACCAATACCTTAAAAATGTAGTATGGATACCATAAATATAGAATAGGTACCACAAAGTGAGTAAGACTACAAAATCTTATTCATAAACTCTTTTGTTCTCATATTTCAAAGAAGATGGAAGGAGAAGGCTGTCCAGTATTTTTCATTTCTGACTCAAAAATCTTTTTCTTGTCATGTATCCAATAGTTTATCACAATGTATAAATGTTCCAGTCTTAATTCTCAGATTTCTGCCTTTTTTTCAGCTCCATGAAGAGGTTTTCAAAGATCAAATAAACACTCTCAGAAAATCCATAATAGAAAGAAAAGGGTTTGTTTTGTTTGTTTGTTTGTTTGTTTTTTTTTAATAAGGACAGCAAGGGTTTCTGCTTCAAAGACTGAATGTGATCTAACTGAAAAAAGTATGTTTGAAAGAATATGATAGTTAAAGATATAATCCCTTATTTTAGAAATGAGGAATGGACAGAGAAGAGGGGTAAGCCAAACCTACATGCTGATGAAATAATGTGGGAAAGAATGGGACACACAGGAAGTAATTGAGAAGAATGAAAGTGGCATTGGTGAATAACTGAATTACTGCAGATTCAAATCCTCCACAAGTTAAGAACTTGTGCAGGATTTGGCAAGGAAAAAGAAAGAGAGAGTGTTTAGAGGAGACCATTGAAAGTATTTTATCCTTGGAAGAATAGATATTTGGTTACAGGTAAGCATGTGCTAATATCCTCTAAAATCTGCAATCAGGAAGTGTTTCTTCATTCACTGTTTAAAAACTGCATATTACGCCAATCTTTCCTCTGTACATCAGTTAGAAGACAAATAGAATGTTCTGAATAATTTCCAGGGAATTGGCACAAGTTGAAAACCAGACTAGCATAAAGAATCCTCCTACCTCCATTCCTCTGAGAAAACCAGTTTCTAAAAGGTTTGCTCTTTCTCTTTCTTTGAATGTGTTTGTTTGATAGAGTTTTGTTTATTTTGCTGAAGTTAATGGCCCCTAGGATCCCTCAGTTCTGCATGAAGCACACAACATCAGCAACCGAGACACATGTTTTTTCTACCCACATGAGTTCAATACTCCTAAATCTAATCACAGTAATACCAGGAGGCTGGTTGGAAACCACTGAGTAATTTGGACCTGGCCTTAAGCACAAGAGCTCTGCAGGCTTTTCATTAACATTTCATGGTATGGGAAGTAGCAAAGCATTGCTTTTTTCACTCTGTTAAAAGTTTAAGTTCAAGGGGTAGAAGATTTGTCACAGGTGTTACTTAAAAGAGAGTACTATATTCCTTTCAGAACAAGTCCAGATGTAAATCCTTGTAGCTCTGGGAAGAGAATACACTTTCTTTGTCATGCCAATATCAGTAAAAAAAAGCAGAACATCTCCGCAGTTTACTTACAGTGTGTTGGTGGAGACATTCTGGAAACTATCTGCCTGGGCTAATTAAATCAGGGTATCTCATAATACTTACTGTAGCTTCATATATAGTGTTTCTTCTACGTTTTAGTTACAAATCTTTTCTTACGTTGTTAAACTTATTCTTGGGAAGGTTTCTTTCTGAAGCTGTATTTTACGGAATATTTGCTCTACTTTTTCTCCATCTTACCTCTTTCCTTTTGTCTGTCTATGAACCCTTTGAGGGATTTAATCTCAGCAAGGTAAGCATTCCCTTAATGATCTTCATGATTTTTTATTCTATGGCCTCAGTTGAGGTTGATAACAAGGTTTCTTTTCATTGATCTTATTTTCTTCATGTGGACATTTTTCTGTAGAAAACAGTATTTAATAAATAGCTCCAAGTGAACTGCCGAAGAGCCTTCAAAGGGTAACAACTTTGAGGCACTGGACACGGTTAAGCTAGCTTAAAAAATGAGTGATCTACAGCTGAGAGCTGAAACAACCAGAGCTCATTAATCCTAAAAGCTTAAAATTATTTCTTAACTTCTGTGAACTGTATTTTAGATATGCTTTAGTACTTATCTTTACTTTTAGAACTTATAACTGTAAATGAATCAGACATTTTATGTTTCAGATCTGTATATAATGAGAAGATGGCACAAATTTGGGGGAATTAAATACAAAAATTACTTTAAAAACTCTTCTGTGTATACATAAATTCCAGTGTGACTGAGCTTATGTTACAAAATCTTTATAAGTCAGAAGGAAAATTTTATTTTTAGTGTTATTAATACACATATATGAATACAAAACAAGTACAATTTGTTGTTGAAGAATAACAAATAGTTAAATATTGTGTATGTCTATACCTCAGTTTTGCTTCTATGTTTATAATTAACAAGAAAAAATATACATTATTTTTTACTATCTTTGTAACATTTAATAATTTCTGTACAGTAATTCTGTACATTAAAATTCTCGCCTTCCAGATAAGTTCAGAGAAGGAAAGAATATTCTTCAACAATATAAATATTATAGACATTTTTATGAAATATGACAATTTTACAGAATAGACCTGAGTTCTTTGTGATGTCAGCAAGAATATCACTTTTTTATTCTGAACGGATTTATTTTCCGTGAAAGATACTAGATTGGTGACACTGAAAGCACTTAATTTATTGATATATATGCTTCAATACTCACCTGCAAAACTTTCCCAAAGGGAGGAAAATAGTCAGATAGTTGGTTTTGGCTAGACATTATCATCTTTGATGAATGATATTTAACTGTAGCAGGACTCCATTGAGAGTAAACGCAGTAAAAAGCAGCTGCTATTGTAGGGGCAGAAGAAGCTCCCCTTTAATTGTCAAACAGATGAAGACATGAAGTTACAAAATAGTAACTTTGTACACCCCATAAATTTGAGGAAAACCTATGTCTTGACAGTTGTTTATTCTGGTTGACACGGTCAAGACAATTTTCTTCACACCCTGCAAGATAAGTTTTTAGAGTGACGTCTGGTTCAGGTTTTAGAGAGAAGTCCTGTGAGCAATCCTGACTGCTCACTAAAATCAAGCCCTGTAGAACACCATGAGCCTGATGTCACTCTATTTGATATAACCCTTTGTGCCTGACAGGTGCTTACAGGTGCTTCAGAGTAGGATGAGACCACACATTATGTGGTGATGCATGAGTAGAGGAAGGACTTTATACAGAAGTCCAGTAGGATGCAGTTAAATCTCAGCATAAACAGCTGACCAAGTACGACTTACCGACCTTCTGTAAGGATCGTATCCAGCTCTCCACAAGAAGAGACCCATTTGGTCTCTGGTATCTATGATTATATGCGTATGCACCTTTAAAAGCTTTTGGTGATTAATGACATCTTTCTTACATGTATTCCACATTGTATCTAACTAAAATGCAAGAAATCTGAACAGTTTCACTCAACGGTATTGTGGGCTGACTTAATTTTTTTTTCTTCTACATTTCATGAAATATTCACCAGACAACATTACAGTTTCAAATTTGTTTTGTCCATTGTGGTTTTGCTGTGTTTTAAGTTATCGCTGTGACTGTTTTACAAGTTTCCCATTGGAGTGCATTTTTTTTTCTGAAGTTAATGTGACATTTTTATTCTGCTGTCAACCGCCTGACTAGATGTTAGTTTGTAATTTCTTCTGTAAAATCTCATTGTTCAGAGCTGAGCATCACATCAAGGAAACGCATTCATAGGAGTCTGGAAGTTAATGTGTTTGTATCTTCAATTGATGTGTATGACTTTTCAGATAGGTAGCAGTATTGACTATTCTGTGGAAGACACTAAAACTACCAGAAACTTTGTTAGCTGAAAAGTTGTTTTCATGTTGCTGATTTTTTGTGTTTACTGAATATCATGCAGAGATACAGGGAATAGCCTATAGACATGTAGTTGTCTTGCACACTTCAGTTTGGTTTTACCACATCCTTTTTCACTGCTGAAAGAGTTTTAAGGATTCAGACAGTTTATTTTGCAACAGTAGTCAGATATTCAAAATTTCAGAGGCTGTCAGAAGTTTCCCTATGATTTGCAATAAGAATTTCTTCTAAAATAATTTAAAAATAAAGCATGTTTCTTTCAAACCTCAGGCAAACTCTGTTTGTATATGCAGAAGCACAAAGATATTTCACATCTAATACACATTGCACTGGCATACGTGCACAATCTTCTGTGTAACTTGCTGGTTCTTTGGGAACATTAGAGGTAGCAATGAATTTCGCTGGCTAATTAGATATTTTTCAATTTTGTCAGTTGCCGTTGAATATCTTTTGTCTGGTTGTCATACAATAAGCTAAATAGGAGCACTAGTGTGACTGCTTCAGTATATTATCATCTAATATACGTACAGGTAACACATAGCTTATCACAACTTGTTTCCAAAAGATAAACACCTCAAATATTATTGTGTAAAAAATTTTTGAACCTACTGATGTCTGGCTAATTGATTTTCCTGAATTGTTTCTCTTTTGTTTATATCTTGAGTATGGAATGTTGAGAAATATAAGTAGAATATAAAAATAATCATAATAAAAAACAAACAAACAAAAACCCCACAAACTTTACACTTTTCTTCTTGTGGAATTAAGCATGGCACAGCTGTGGGTAAATTAATATGCAACTTATACATCCTGAACCATCTTACTTGCCTTCTACTAAAATGAGGAAACACAAATAAGAGCAATAAGATCTATCTTGCTGTATTGGAAGCTTTTTATCACCCTGCATATGTAGAGACTGCCCTCAACAAGAGATCATCACTAAGAAACCAAATTTGAAGATGCAATATTATAGATCTCAGGAAAGGATAGACATGAATATTTCAGTTAATGAAACAATCTGTTCACCTTCTGTGAGTGTTATTTTTTAATACACACTTATCAGTAAAAGACCAAATGTTTTGAACACAATGGTTTTTGCTTCATCATTCTTTAGTAACATTAGACTTTCCAAGACACAAGGGATAAATTTACATATTGAAGCGATAACCATAAAACTACCTTTAGAATTCTAAATCTTTCAAATCAACGCACAGAAAACAACAGTAACTGTGTTTGTTTTCCCCTCATATTAACACAATACTATGGAAGTAATGCTTGGAAAACCCAACAGTAGGTCATGGTCAATGATTTTGTTCTGCTTTTAACTCTACTTTTCTATGCCATCCTTCAGAGGATTTGATGGAAAGAAATGCTACTATGAAATCAACTTCCCAAGTGAATTTTTTCAAGGTATGTACTACTACTTCACTGTTGGTAAAGTTTATGCTTTTTTCACATCTTCATTCTCCAGTATGATGCATTTTATGACAAGCTGTCAGCCATTTCTGTTCTCTGGGGATTTGTGTGGGGGGTGGTTTTTTTTGTTATTTTGTTGTTGTTGTTGTGTTGTGGGTTTTTTTCCCCTACAGAGTCCAGCAAAATTATCCTTTTACTGTTCTTGTTGGAGGAAAAGAAATAAAAACAGACCTAAAACTATGTGGAAGAATCTGTAATGAACTAGTGCTGCATGCTCTAAAACACCAACTGGCTCCCTATTATGCAAGATGATGCACAAACACACACAAATGAGACAACTCTGTCCCAGAAATGTTAGAAGGCACTTGATGTTGGCAGTCCAGGCAAAAAAAAAAAAAAGTATTCAATGTAAATATTTTAGGTTTTCTTGATTTCAAAAAAACCCCCACAGTTACCTTACCCTTGCCAAGTACTCTGAGAAAATGCACCTGCTCTTCATGAATACATTGCAGCTCCTGCTCAGCACACTTGATATGATCAGAACCTGGAGCAATTTTACTCTTTCCACATTATCTTATCATGTGGGACTTGATGATCTTTGTGGATCCCTTCCATCTCAGAATATTCTGTGAAATTAGAAGCAATTCTCCGAGATATGTTCTATCTGATTTTAATAGAATATCATGAACACAATTTGTGATAAATATTCTCATTCTGAACACAAATAACACAAGGAACATATTCCTTTTATTTTTTTGCTGCCTAAAGTTAAGGCAGTACAACAATAATACCAGACTGGACTGAAGCAAAGTTTCTCTTCACTGAAGACACAGAGCAGACATTCAGTCTTCTCTCAACTGTAATGAAAAAAAAACATGTTCTTTATCCAGGAAGCCTGAGCTCT
>VWZD01001396.1:50396-92777 GCA_013396695.1 Sakesphorus luctuosus | reverse complement strand
TTTGCCAGCTCAACCCAAAACATCCACTGTTTTTACTCTTTGCCGGATGTCCTGTCAATATCATCCTTATGCAGATCTCAATAATATATGGTATTGCCTTGTGAATCTTTCCCCAGTTTTGTCCATTTCCTGCCAAAGGCTCAACAGTTTGAGAGTAAACTGTATAGTTACCAGACAAAATAGGAGCAGTGCTCCAGGTGGTAACGCCTACTTAGTGTAAGATTTTTTGTGCAGTTTATGCTACCTCTGACATTTCTATCAACTTTATATTTCTTAGATATTTAAGACTTGTAGGGTGGAACTTTAAAAAGAGGGATTTTCCCCCTCAAATTTGCATTCAACTTCGCTTGCAGTGTCACAGAGTGACTAAACATTGATGGCTAGCACATTTCTCCATGAGCTCATTTTTAAGTACATGACTTGCTTTAATAATTTCCATGCTGGATAAGATGCTTCAAGCAGTATAATGCCAGAACTATTTCAGATTCTCAAGTGTATTGTTTCAGAGTATTCTTACCACTCTATTTTGAGTTGTGGCCACCAATCTTTTGAAGTGGTATTGAGCACAAAAGGAAATCATTGAAGTTCAAGTGATGAATATTTGGTAATAGAAAATAGTAATTCTATTTCAGGTTATATAGATGTCATCTCAGAATGTTGATTTATTAGATAAAAAAATGGATCTGAACAGGTTTTTATCTACCTGTTTGATTTCTTTCTCAGAAAGCAATAAAAATGGTATAGTTACTGAACTTTTATTTTTTTAATGCAATTCAATATTTGTATTATATCCTTTAAATAATATAGGCACGATTTGAGTTTTTCAAGTAGTAAAAATTAAATAGAACTCTAATTTTTGCAACTTCATGGAGATTAGAAAAGTCTTCTTCTCATGAGAAACTGGTAGAGTTTGCTGACTAGGTCAGTGATTTCATTCTTCTGGTCCTCCCACTTGTGTTTCTAGGGTCAGGATAGTTCACTTTTGCATTTAATCAGAAATACCTCGTTAGTTGGGTTTTTCTCTTTCTCTGATGTTTTTGCCCACCATCATGTTACCTTTTGTCACGAGTTAAAGGAAGTTTTGTTTGGGGATTTTTTTTTTTGACTCAAGATCTCTTTTCGTGGTTTTTGGGTTTTTGTTTTGTAGATAGTATTGTCTTTGTTTGGAATTATTGTTGACTCATCCTGAGGATGAAGAGTACAATTTAAGGGAAAAATAGTTGACTTACTCTTTTGTTTATCAAACAGAGTTTGCCTACTTTTGTAAGTTGTGTATACTTACTGATGTGTTGTATCACACTGGAAATTATTTTTCCTATGATGAAAGACAGCACAAGTTGTCTCCAGTTGTTGAAGTAAGTGAGGTCACCATTTCACAATTTCCTACTCATATTTCCTTATTTGTGTTATTCAGAAAGGCTTTCCCCTCTGCCTTCCTAGGTTTCATTAAGCACATTTATCAGTTTCATTGGGAGGAGAGTCAAATACTGCTAGTGTTTCTGCTGTGATTTTATATCCTGCTGCTTTGTTATTTGTTAGCTCCTTGTTTGTAACTTATCCTGAAATCCTATGGGTTGGGATTAGTTGTGTGATTTCAAATATTGTATATAAAATTGTGCTTGAGAGAAGGAGATGCTATTAATTATTCCTTTTAAAGAATCTCCCCATCTCTTCTGTTTCAACAATGAGAATTTTCCTCCTTTTCATTTGATTATCCCATTTTAAACATTGCTTGCTCAAAAATGCTAAATGGTTTCACAGTATATCATAGCATGCCGTGTATTCCTTAGCACTTTAACGGTTGTTTTGTCATTGAGGCACGGCATTTCCATCCTTGTTGTGAGTATACTGATACCCAGTTGTGACAGCTGAACTGAATCACATTGTGTCTGTGTCCTTCCCTTTTGTCTTTCATGTGAGCTTCCTTTGCATGATACGCTAGCGTCAATCTATTCTTAGGGTCAGGTTGGAATTCCTTATGCTACCCTTTTGTTTTCAGTGTTGCACTGTTGATCTTTGTCACTTCCCTAATCAGAGGGTATCTTTCTTTGTTTTATTTTTAGTTCAGCAGAGCAATGGTTGCAGTCACCGCTGATCCCTTCTGCCTGGCATGTTGTTGCATCATAGACACAAGACCTGTCTTCAGATGATACAGTTGTGGTTTTTCTCTGAAAATTTGGAGAACAGGATATCAGACACTAAGTGGTCTTTTTGTTTGATGATAACTCCTCTCAGTTTTCCCTTTGCACTATTTTTTCCATGTTTCTTGCATTGTAATTCAACATTGAAGTCATCCATCCCAAAGAAATGTGCTGTATTCTGGTATTCTGTCAGTAACCACTTGGAAGCAGCTGCAAAATCGTCTTTGCCTTCAGTGCTCTTTTCCTTTGCTGGAACACTATTCAACATAATTTTGTTCAGCATTATGGTTTGGAATCTGATGTATATGGCACTCTGCTCTATAGGTTTCCAAATGCTCAGTGGCATTTTTTTGCCGCCTGTTGTAATAAATATTACTCCTCTTATTTTTTCATCATCCCTGTTCTGTTCGTTGGTGAAATGTTTATTCTTTTGGACCAATTTGTATTTCTACTGTAAAATGCATTTCCTGTAGTCAGTCTTGGAGTCCTGACTACTAGAATACAGTGTTTTATATCTAATCTACTTAATTTCAGTCCCATCTAGAAGAGACTGGCCATATCCTCCTTTAAAAGTATTTGATCATGGGTCTTCTCTGATCCTTATGTACTTTCTTCTGTAGAGCTAAGATATAAATTTTTTTTTAGGAATGTGTTTCAGTTAAAAAAAGCATTAAGTAATGTGAGAATTATGCTGTAAATCATGCATTATCTAAAACTTAAGATGTATTGGGGCCCTAAAGCACAGCATCGAAGAACATGGCAGTCTTTTAGAGTGCAAAGCTCTTTAGAAGAATGACAGAAGACATCAAAACAGATGCAGACTCTCACTGGTATCTACTGGAATCACTACTGCAGCAATCCCCAGAACTACACTGGGATTTTTGTTTTGGAGAGATGTGGTCAATTAACCTTGGCAAATACTCAAACACACACCCAGCTGCCTGATTTTTCCCTCCCTTCACTGGGGTGGAGGTGGGGAGAAAGTAGCAAGAACATGAATGATAAAGCTCATGGGTAAATGTAGAAAAATCACTCATCAATTACATTCATGGGAAAACCAGACCTGACCTGGGACAATTAACTTATCGACAATTAAATTATTTAAAAAAAACCAACATTCATTTGGGTAGTAGGATACAACAAAATAAACATTAACACACCACCTTTCCTACCCCCTTTTCCAAGCTCAGCTTCACTGCCCAAGAAACAAGGTGTGTGATCAGTACACAATGGTTACTCTTTGCAGCTCCTTCCTCTACACACTTTCCCCTGCACAGGCAGGGACTCCTTGGAGGTTATGATTCCCTCAGGAAAATCCATCTGAACAGACCACTGTTCTGTCTTCCATAGGCTGCAGTGTGACTATCTACTCCAGCACCTCCTCCTCTGACCTTAGTGTTCCCCTTGCTGTTTCTCACTCCTTTGTTCCTTCCTCCCTGTCTAGTGTCTTTTGTCCTTTTTGAAATATCATTTTATGGATATGTCACCAAATTGGCTGATGGGCTCAGCTCTGGAAAATTTTACATGGGGATCATGGGAGACTCCCACTCTTCTGGAACACAGATTATCCAAGAAAGATAATCCATGACAGCTAAAGTGTCACTATACACTTGTGATCAGGCAATGGAATTGAGCCCAACTTCCATGCACATGAAGGGAGGTCTTTGAAGACCTCCAGAAACAAAATTTGCATACTTTACTTACCTAATTTTAAAATGGTAAGCATAATTAATTGAGTAGTATATGACTCCTAAGAAAGTAAAATCTTTGCATGTTTTACATCTTTTCTGGAAGTGCAGACAATAAGATTTCTGATATACAGCTGCTTTAATCAGACAGAAAGGAGTGTATAGTCACATTAGGACATTATTTAAGCATATACTTGCCAAAACTATTGCTAATTATTCCAGAAATTATCTATATACTACAACCTTTTCTCATTTTTTATTATATAACATATATTCAGTGATATCTGGCCTCTAAGACAGACTGCAGCTCTCAGTCTCCAGATACCAGTATCTTGTTCCTGATAGAAATATGGGAGCAAAAGAGAATATTATTTTCAGGAAACCTCAGGAATAAGGTTTTTCTATATCTGCTATATGTACCAGTTTTGAATTCCTAACTTCAGCAAGCACAATGTCCATGATTTCTAGAATCACAACAGAAAGCATAATCAGTCTTCAGGTTAGGATACCTAAGTGGAGACATCAGTAAATGAAATGCTACATGTCCCCTAGGACAACTGCATGGCACGTAAAACATTTGACTGTGTCCCTTTGGAGAGTCAGAAGGAGAGAAGATGGGATATCCTGTCAGAGCTAAAATAACCCCTTATGACTATGTTTCCACAGTTAAATCTTGCTCTCTGTCTCTACCGACTCTAATGGTAGTTTAGATGCCTGGTACATAGTTTTATTGTTCAGACCTAATACCTACTAGTGTCTTTAAGATACTTGCTTGTATGACACAAGATCTATGAGAAACATATGACCTCCCAGTACAGAATCATAGAATGGCTTGAGTTGGAAGGGACCTTAAAGATCAGCTAGTTCTAATCCTGTTGCCATGGGCAGGGCCACCTTCCACTAGATCAGATTGCTGGGAGCCCCATCCAGCCTGGCTTTAGAAAGGCCAGGAGAGATAAACCACAGTGTTTAAAATTACACTATCCATTTGCATTTAAGCTCCTGCTGTGCTCTTGTGTACACAGTTACTAACAGATAGTATATTTAAGTGTCATCCTTTCAGACTGCAACCTGCCATTGCAGACAGGAAGAGATGTTAGAAAACCTTTCAAAATGGCTCTCAAGTGTTATTTCCATGCCATCTCCAAATTTTCAAGGCAGCAGGTCAGCCACCAGTCGCAGATGCCTCTGTTGATTCATTAATGTCAGTAACAACAGTAATTGCTATTCAGAACTATGAATAGGTTTTTGCTGAAGAAACTCTATCGCTGTTTCACATTAATATGGAAGTTAATGTGAAAAATTTACAATGCTTAGCTAAAACCTGCTATGACTTTTTACCTTTATTATTATAATTTTTACATAGCAACAAGCACACTACACAGTGCATGAAGAGTTTAAGTGCTTTCTCATAGAGCAACTTTTAGAGTATAATTGATTCTAAAGAAACAAACAATCTGGAAGCATATATAATACAGCTTTTAAGCACTTGATTGTATAAAAAAATCCATTTCACATTATATGACCTCATTTTGAAACCCAATAGCTAAAGAAAGTATATTATGAATTTCCAATACAAGAGAAATTGTAGTTTACGATCCATAGTGTGTGAGATATGTACTTGCATTTTAACTATAGTGTTATATATTTGTATAATTTTAAATGCAAAGCTCTTATCATTGCTTTGGTCTTGCATTTTAGTGACTAGAATCACATAACCTCTACAGCTATAAATGAGGTCATTTTCCACCTCTGACACATGTTAATATTTATCTGGTTTGCACTGGGCTTAAGCATGGGGAAAATGTTTCAAGAATTTTTATTTTGATTTTCCAATTTTACAGAAATTTGTGCCTTTTTATGTTTATTTACACAAACTATGAAAATGTTCTAGAAAGAAATTTGCTTTCATTGACATATATATATATACATATTCTCTAAATTTTCAATCATTACAGACTTTCTTAGAAAGTCTTTTTTACCCACCAGTTTTCCACTTTCCCCTTGTTTTCTCTTACCCTACTGTTTTTGTCTTGTCAAAATCATATTGCCTGTCCCATAATATATAACCTTTGTTGGAAATGGAAACATCTATATTATACCTCCAAATACATCTGTTCCATGCTAGTCTGTCTTTCCCTTCCACTAGATCAGTGGGACTTTTTCTGTGCTGTCAGCTAGCCAAGTATTTCATTCAGGCCCAGCAAGTGTCACATATCTTAAATGAACTCACCACAGTGTTTGCATTTTCTGTTGTCTTGGACTTGGATGCAACTATCCTTGGATCAACTGCAAATCTTTATATCACAGTCTAATCTTAGAAAAACAAAAGCAGAAGGCAAAAAAAAAATAAAGAAATTCACCTAGTAAAAATTTTCAAGCATACTGACAGAGTATAGTGTATTTCTCACGAGCTCTGAGATATGCTGTTTGAGTAAGTATACTCTCTGTTTTACATAAGAAAACTTGGGGGCATGTTGTGGGGCATCCCCTCCCATTTTGCACTAACCAATAGTGTAAAGAGGATATGACATACCCAACTAATTTGATGTTTTCCCTTGTGGGGCCTTGTGGCTGGTGTTTGGCAGGCAAGAGAGATGTCCAGGATCACATACCACAAGGTCAGATGGAGTATGGAGGCAACTACAGCTTTGACCTGAGCACACCCCTTCAGGGATACTCTAAACCTGCCATGGGGATGTGTGGGGCTGGGTCAGAGTGCCCAGTGGTTTCAGTCTTTTCCCTCCCAGGGTAGTAGAATAAAGATAAAACCAAGAAATCTGGTGAGAAAAGCGTGGGGAGAGTAAACTAATAGGGGCAGAGGATATGAAGTTAATTGGAAGAAGGAGATATTTGTTCCATTTGAACTAACTTGATCAAAGAATTCATGTGAGTTTTGGGTAAGGTTTATAGCAGGTTTTGGTGTTTTTTTTTCTTTTTCTTTTCTTTTCTTTTTTTTTTTCAAAACCTTTGCTTATCTGGAATATTAACTTTCCATTTCATCTGCTGATGCAGATGTTTTGCTTGTCACAGACATTAAGGCACTCTTAATGTGCAGTTACTGAATTCCTTTCTAAAAGAGCATTTTAAATTTGACAATGTTTCTTACATTTTTAAAGCAGTGACCTCATTTCGAAAAGATTTTTTTTCCAATACATATGTCACTACTGGAAAAGTATTAATCTGCAAAACTTAGTGTAAAATGTCTCCATTTATTAAACATCTACTGTACAGATTTCAGCTGTCACAAAATCTAGTCATGCATTCTTCCAAACCCTGGCATTCTGAGAAAGGCTTGTTTCAAGCAGGAAATATATTTTCATTGTGATTTCATTAAAGTAAATATTTAGATAAATTCCAACAATTAAAAATGTCTTTGCAAGTCGTACCCAAAATTACTAGAAACCAAGTATTACTATGCTTACTGAAAGATTAACTCAGTAAACTCAGTTAAGACTCATTCTACCTTTGTCCATACTTTTCACCTATTGGATGTTATGGAGTCCACTTCTAACATTACACGTTTCTTAAACAAACTGTTATCTAAAAATAGCAGAATGAAGGATGAATATTGAAAAACAATTAGAACTTGAATATCTTATTATTCTTCCATTCATCTTCATTTTAATTTACAAATGCATACATTTGATTCGTCTCTATATTTTTGTTGTCATAAGTTTAATCTGTCACTATACTATGATCTCTTAAATAATACTTTTGTGGCAGTTTACAGGGGGAAATATCGATTGTGCTTTCCACAAGGACAAACAATACAATACATTTTAAAAAAATGTTTATCAGTTAATCAGAGAGTTTTCTAATAATGATATCTATCACAAACACAAAGGAGATTAGAAAGTCAGAAGAGAGAACTGGGTATTATAATATGGCAATTTGTATCTAGACAGTATACTTTTAAGACAAGCATATCAAGGAATTGCTTGCATTCTGCAGTTGCTGATGCCATCTTCAAGTCTGACTGTTCAAGCTTTTTTTTTTCTTTTTTCTCTTTTCTTTTTTTCCCCCTCTATCCTCTTTTATTCCCATCACACAAGCTGGGATTTATTTGAATCTTTTTTTCTGTGAGATGTTTCAAATGCTGTGGTCTTCTAATTTACACAGTAATGAGGTTGCCCTGTCTCTGACCTTAGAGAGTTAGCTTGGACTTCCTATATATTTTTGGAGGAGATCTCTACCCCTGATTAGAGGTAATGGGTGCTGAAAAGCTATGTTTAAGAGTTGTTTTAGGTTAGCTCTTTGGGAAATCTGACCTTCAGTTCCCAGAGGCTGCAGCTGTTTTGGGGAAAAGGGAACCAGAAAAAGAAGGAAAGAGAGAGTGTGTGTGTGTGCGTGTGCGTGTGCATGCGTGCGTGTGTGTGTGTATATGTGTGTTTATGAGCACTCAATAGCTAATACAGAGTCAAGTTTTTGCATTAAACAATTATTTGATTTCTTGTCTTCTCTGATAAATACAACACACATTCCCTGTAATTATAGCCCTTACTTTTCCCTGTCCAAACATTTTGGAACAGCTGAAGATTCAAGAAATATTCAATCTAAAACCCCTGTAACAGAGGGTGAATATATGACTTTAGTCAAAGGAGCTAATCCTTCCATGCAGTCCTCCAATTATGTTTCTTCACAAATAAATATTGCTACCTTATTTTATCCAGAATGAATTCTATTCAATGAGCACTCATCAAATTCCAATCTTAATTAGACTCTAACAAAGCCAAACAAACAAATCACTGTGCTTAGATAAAGGCATGTGGACTGGAGTGTGTGAAAAGAAGAGGTTATACAATTAAATTGTTTTACCGTGTTAACTGCTATAGATGCTACAATGCAACAGATATAATTTATTATGGCCTTTGATGGTCAAATAGACTGGGTTGAATTCTGATCACAACATTTCATGCAGTTTTGTACCTCTGCCTGTCTCTGTGGGTATCTAAAGCTGTTTTCTTATTTTGCCTTTTTCCCCCTCTTTTTATTTGTACATAGAGTTACATTTTGTTTCAGCTACCAGATGACAGCCACTATGTAAAAATACTTGAGTTGCCTTACATGGTTTGTATCATCACCAGAAAGCCTTGATAAAAATGCAGCCTTATTATATGTGTAGTTTATTCTCTCCATACATTTCAGAATGTATATCCTAATTTGATATTCCAATATATATAATCAGTCAGCACTTTCCTTTCATGTTTTTTGACAGAAACACAGGCAGAATACCAGGCAATTAGTCTGAAGAATGATTCCAAAAACTAATCTTACTTCTACCCTCACTTGTTACATGCTTTGCTGGTATGGGATGTTTGTGGTTTCTTTCTCTGTGAATTCTTTTTTAATTCGTTTTCCTTTTAATCTTTTAACAAAAGAGTCATCCACTTATATACCTGCTGTTTGCTCTTAGGCTATTGGCTTTAACTAAACTCAACTCTGGAAACAAAAGGTTGGGGGTTTTGTTTGTTTTTGTTTGGTTTGTTGGTTGGTTGGGGTTTTTTGTGTGTGTGAAACTGCCTATATTTAGTAATAAGAACTTCATTAATTGTTAGCTATATAAGGGAAGGGTTTAGAAATGCTAATGTATTAAACTTTATTATATCTCTGAGACACACATAACAAATACTGCTTATTACAGCTTTACTATCTTTATGGTATCTGTCCATAGGACAGAGGAATGTGGTAGCATGTTCAAGATATGCCTCCTCATCATAATCTCTGTAAGATGTAAAAACTTTATGTTCAAGGTATATGCTTCCCTTTCCACATTTCTTTCTTAGCTGATAACTTTTAAAAACTTCCAAAACTGGGGTTTTAACATAATCTTTTCATTTTCCTCCTCACCCTCCAACATACACATATTTTAATATTTCCACTATTTGGAATGCAACAACATGCATACAACAATAACTAAAAAAAAGGATTCTTAAAACATAGTCCAGATTTGTGAAGAGTTCCATGGTTCAGTGAACATTTTGTTTAATATGGAGATTGTATTCAGAGTTGTTTGATTTCCAGAAATAACAAGCCCAAATGCTTCAGTTTCTAATGGTAATTAGTTTTCAGCCTAGACAGCCTGTTTAGTTATGTATTTACTACCTTGTAAAGAACTATCACAACAAGCCCTAAAGCATTATTTGAAAATTAATAAGCTAAAGAAAGAGGAAATTCTTCACTTTTGCATAGCAACAGTCTCTGTATTCTACCTTTTGATTGCAAAATCCACCTTTTCAATTATAGGTGTACTAAATTGTGATGCTTGGAAAACTATAAAAGGCAATTATCAATGTTTCTTAATACCATAAATGAGTATGTTTTGCTGTAAGGGAAACAAAGACTAGCATTGTGAACAGATTTCCTTTGCTTCCTGAATCAAAATAGAACAAACTTCGATTCACATATTTTCAGTGTTATTTGCAATTAGTATTAGTTTCTGTGGTGGTAAAAATAATGTACTACAGATTCCATTGCAGTTTGCATATTAGAAAATAAAGGCACACTATTTCTCCATGTTTAAATTTCACTTGGCTTTCGTGACATCAGGCACAGAAGCAGAGAGAACGTTATAGCACAATACCTTGTAGTGTTTCATATATTCCTGCCTTAATACAAGAAAACATATGAAAGAGTCACTTCTTCACTCAGGTATATCTTTGGTTGTATCCTTTACTGCTTTTCAAAGTTAAACGAAGAAAATTCTCCTTTGCCAGATACTGTGTTGGGTTCTTTTGGGACCGGACTCTTCTTCAATGGCTCAGCAATGAGTGAGCTCTCAGCGGCTGCAGGGACTAAGAATGCCTCCATTATACTCACTCAGCATGCTTTACCATTGATTTCTGCCTCTGAACATGGATAGAGGACACGCTTGAGCTGGCAGAAGGAATCACATCATGACACAGACACCTCGGAAGAAGTATGCATTATGGAAATCTTCTTAACAAAGAGAGTTCCTCAATGATCATTAGCATTAGAGGTTCTCTCAACTCTCTCTCACAAATGCAATGGAAAGTAAAGAAGGGAACATTTTCAATTCTTGGAAAGACTGACCCTCTCCCTTTGTGCTGCTGTGTCAAAAGAGCTTTAAATGCCCTTTCATTCCAAATCAGTATAATTGCTTTTGTTCAAAACCAAGTCCAGTGGAGGCAAAATAAGATGTGTACTGTTTCGAGGTCAAGGAACTAAGTCACTTACTTTGTTGTTCCTCATCACTGCCAGTGGTTAGATTAAGTTTTGTGGGGATGGCAGAAGGCATTCCAAAGTGGAAAGTAGATGGGTTGAAGTGGAATGGGTTGATGGGATGTCAGGCTGTCAGTCAATGCATAGCCTCAGCAAGAACGGGAAGCTCTACCTTCATTCTCAGTGCCACATAAAGCTGGGCTGGTAGGCAGTGAAATGGTGGCCTACTCAGGCTTTTGGACATGTGCAGCAGTCATCTGAACTACCTGATTTCTCTGTTAGCCCTCAACAAGGCTAATACCTCTTCCATCTTCCATCTTTCCTTCTTTTCCCTTCCCAAACCTTCCCAAACCTTCTCAAACCTTCCTTTCACAAACCTTCTCTTCCCTTCTATTCCCAAACCTTCCCAAACCTTCCCTTCCCAAACCTTCTCTTCTCTTCCCTTCCCAAACCTTCTCTTCCCTTCCCTTCCCAAACCTTCCCTTCCCAAACCTTCTGAAACCTTCCTTCTTCTACCTGCCTGTTTGCTGATCTTTTTCCTTTTCAATAGGGTTAATTTTCTTCTAGTTTAACAACCTGAACCAGATCAGCAGTTTTAAGTAAATAGTGAAAAAAGCAGAAAAAAAGTATCAGAGAACAGGAAAAGGGTATGTCTCCTTGATATCCTAACCTTGAGCAGAATTTGGCAATCAATTCAATTTAGTTATATTATAAATCTACACACTAATAAAGATCTTTTTCATTCTTCCCCAAAACCCCAAGCCAGAAAGGCCACTTCAGAACAGCAACAAAGACAACATTGAAAAGGTACTGAATCTGAAACCTCAGGAATGCTGTTGCACAGAGAAATGAGATGCAACTAGCCATATTACAGCTCTGTAATAATATTCGAAGGGCAGTCTTAGTTTGAAATCATTCCTACCTGACTGTGAAAGCTACTGCTTCCTACTAGCAAAAACTGGTCTGAGCCAAACTGCCAGAGAAATGACAGAACCACCCTGAATGTTTTCTGAGATGAACATTTTTCCCAGTGGTATTTGGTCTGGGCATTTCCTTAGCAGAATTTGCCAGGATGAAAGAAGTGATCATTTCTTTCTCCAAATTTCTCCCAGTAAAAAATGTTTATTCAATGTAGGCAATGTTTATTGTGTCAGAAAAACAGGAAATACAGACTTCGTATCTCAGGATTGCATGTTTTAACTTAAGTGTGCTTTCTGAAAGTCTGTGATTTCTGCAGAACAAAGGAAAATCTCTACAAAAACACAGGGAAAGTCCACTGCATGGGTTCCAGGGAACTGATACTAAAACCTAAAGAATTTTATACATAATTACATCCTTTTGTTACACATGTGATGTTATTTGTTGTTTATATACTCTTTTAAACAGTAATATCTGTGGAAATATACAAAGAGTAATTAGTCTTTTAAGAAGACTAAATTTTTTATTGCTGTGGTGATATATTCATGGACGAGTATATGATGATGTACTTTCAATGTAAGGAAAAAGATGTGGTTTTGTTAAAGTGCTAGTAAGAATAAATAACCTTGTAATACATAAATGCATATGTAAAATATGAGTTGTTCATAAACAAGATAATAAGTATGTTTAAACATAGAGTTTTCTTATAAGACTTCAGTGAAGTCAGGCTGGAGTTTTAATACACTTGAGAAAAAATGGACTGGATAATACTGTAATAAGCACAAATGCCATATAATAAGTTGCGTTAGGTATTAATTGAGACATCTAGTTTATATGTTTTATTTACAGAAATATTATTTACAGAATCATACAAAATAGATAGTGCAAGAATTAGAAGTAGCATGTCTAAGAGTTAAGATAGGCAAGTAATTATTTTTCAGAGGAAACAAGTTTTTGTTTTCTGTAATTCAACTTCAGTAATTTAGCCCACTGGATAATGAATGCTAAAAAACTGTTCAGGTTTTCTTGTTAGACTCATATGAAGTTAGTATTAAAACATTAAAGTAATAACTTGTTGCTTTTAACATGCTGGCACACAATATTTTCTGTAATAGCTTTAATAAGTTCCATATGACTACTCGGAAAAGTAAACATAAGTAAATAACATGTTATTGATTTATCTTTTGCTAACAGTCAACACTTTGGTCAACATTTTTGAAAAATGATGAAAAATTTTATATTCTTGATGAAAAAAATCACAAACCAGATAAAAACTTTAAAGAATGTTCCTCATTGGCTATTCTACTCTACTGCACTTTTCCTTATTAAAGTAAAGGCTTTGCTCTTCCTATTTATACTATCTGAGCAGAGCAGTGGCTACAAATTTTAATCCCTATATTCTTTTGTCTAAAAAGAAATTATGTCCACCCTTGCTGTCTTTGAAACACGGTTAGAGAATGAAATACAATATATTACTGCTCTGCAGTAGCTTTCACTGGAAAAAAATGTTTATTAAAGGAAGTAATCATCTACTTACGATATGTTTGCTGTAGCTAATGAGACATGATGAAAGATGCCTTTCTCAAAATGTAGAGTTTTTAAGATTCAGAGTTCTTAAGGTACTTGCATCCCAAATCATTAGCATTTGTTAGTTTTACCTTAAGTTTTAGCGAGCACAACTTTCAGAACATGCACAAATGTATTCTGGAGAACTGAATTACTTACAAGTAAATTGGAAGCAGGAACTCTCACAAATTGCTCTGTAAATTGTAAATTGAAAGAAGTTAAAGAATATAAATGTTTTCTAAACCTTATTTCTTTTTTTCTATTACTAATAGGGAAAATATTAACAAAAACTGTGGGAGAACCAGTGACATTCCTGCTTTTCTTTCCCTTTGCCAGTTTAGGCTATTATTTAGTGTTGTAGTCATTTCTAAATGATACAGTAATTATCAGGAATATTCAAGTGAAGAAAAACTTACCTGGAAATTAGAAAAAACAACGGAATTACTTCAATTTATGGAATAATTTATAGCTGAAAGATAAAATATACTTTTCAAAATCTAAGACCCTAATAATTTACTAGTAGTAAAAAAAAATTGAATACAGTGTACCTAGTCCTGCCAGGAAGACAATCTTTACCATCATTCTTCCTGGAACAACAGGAATTAGGGAACAGACAAGCTAAACAGGGCTGCCACCTCCTTATCAAAACCTGTCAAGCCAAAATACTACTACTTTTGGGATGTCAGTGTCTTACTAAACCACTTAGCATTAATTGACAACTTCTCCTGCAGTGTAACAGAATTAATTGCAAAGTTAGTACAACTCCGTAGTTTGACGTAGCAGAGCCCAAGTGTCAAAGCTGGCAGTACTAAAAATTAGTTAGCCTAGCAGAAGACAAAATGAAGAAGGTAAAAAGTTCTGCCTGTCAGGGGGAACTATACACAGGCTTCATGGAATATCTATCCTGGTCTCTGCTATTACCAACAAATATGGCCCATATTTTGCTGCTGCTATGTTGGAAAATACATTGAGGAGACTGCAGAGAAGAGGTTCATGGTTATGGCTGACAAGATCTAGGAACTATTTGGGTCCTGCTTTAAGTTGCTGGGTCCTGTTAAGATAGTTCCTGTTTCAAAGAACAGGACGCAGTTTGCTGCCAGGGCAGAGAGCAAAGACAGTGTGCTGGGGCATGTGATCAGCTGTTTTTCAGAGACATTATTCTTTGAGATATTCACAGCTTGGTTGGGGTTTTCTCTCTATAGTGTGAAGCTGCGACAGTACTCATATGATGTTGATGATGATGATGATGATGTTTCACACTTCATTGCTTATGAGAATTAAATGTATCCCAACAGAGGGTAAGGGTAGTTTGAAAGAAACTTGATCAATCATTCCAAGGTTACTGGTTTTTGTAATTCACCAAACTGACACTTTTTCATTATTTTACTTTTTTTTCAACGCTTATGTTCAAGACTGTTGGTTGGCTTCCAGTTCTGGAGCTATTAAAATCCCTACATCACTTCATAATATGCGAACTTTAAATAATCATATATAAAAGTTAAAATAAATTTTCTTATAATTCATGTAGCATATTTGTTTGAGATTTCAGAGAAAAACTGTATTGTGACACTTTTAGAGGGTTTCCATTATAATTTACTAAGACTAAAGATATATGTGAAAATACAATTATTTTGTTGCAAATAATTTATTAAGAAAAGACTGAACGGTAACTAAAGTTGACATATGCCTGTGAACTCAAATTATAAGGGATATAAACAAATGGATTTCTAAGAGCTATTTATAAACCAGAATTTATTAGCAGTCCAGACAGAATTGTCCCTAAGTGTAAAGTAGTTCCACTGGAGAAATGTAGGATTGTTTTGTGGGGAGCCTTTTCTTTTGGGCATGACTATAGAAAGCAACTTATTCTTGAGACTGCCACCTTCAATAGTAGTATATTATGGATGGTCTTTATAAAAAGTTAGTGATGTCCAGGAGATAATGAGATTAACAGAAAAAATGTATAACATATGTTTTGTATAATGTCTAATATGATGTATAAGTAACTTAAATAAGGCTTTTTAAAACCATAGTCCTCTAAAAAGGATCATTGAAAGTATGGGACTCTTAGCTAGCAAATTAAAGCCAGCACATGAAATGATAGGCTTGTTTTCTGTAATTGCTTTTCACAGATCTTTTAGAAATAGCTTTTGGAGAAACCCCAGGGTTCTGTGCACCACAGATTGCAAACCACTGAGTTAAATAGCTGGGACTGGTGGAGGAGTTAGCCAGTGGGCTAAACAGTAACAAAGAAGTAATAGTTTCTAAACACACACAGCGCCTAGAGCCAAGGATTTATATAGCTCGCAGTTGGTTAGGCTAGTGATGTGAGTAAAGACCACTGGATTCTTTTAGAGTGGTTAAAGCCATTTGTATTTGTTACCAAAATTTACATTGAAGATGTATGTATAAAGGAAAAACTTTTACTGAATTTGCCCCAGAAGACAAGTTTGTGATGAAAGGGACACAAAAGAAGTGTTTAGCTGGAGCTGATGGGATATTGACATTACCTGGTGTAAAAAAGAGGTCACTGGCACTGAAAAGTAAAAGAGAAAATTCAATATAAATTGTGTCCAAAGGTAACATTTCAGAGCCTGAGGTCTAAGGACTTCTTTCTAAGGAACCACAGCTGTAAAGGCTGAGGGATGTTTCATGAACTCTAGGTAAGAGCGGCTAAGTAATTAGAAAGCTCTAAATAAGTAGAAATTAATGCATTTTACATATTTTGATTGTAACCATTTAATGTAACCAATGGCCTACACTAAATTTCGCTAAGTATTTCCTTTAGCTTCTGCTGTACTGTTCTGTGAGGCAAGATGCATGAGAGTGAGAAAACAGAGCCAGTGGAGGCAGCAAACAAACCAGCACTGCATCTATGCTATGCTGAGGGATTCCAGATTTTAACATGTTTCCTGCTAAATTTCTAGAGGTTTTTAATCTCAATACTTCTGGTGTTGACTTCGACAAAGGTGCTTCCAACCATATACTCTGGTATAGACAATGGAGAGACCATGTAGTGTCACTTATACTCAAAACCATCACAGTATTTACAATCTAGGTCTGCTACTGGCACGTTCTACATGCCAACAAAGTTCTTAGACCTCCCTTACAGCAACTGTCTAGTTCCATACATGTCTAGTTACCTGAGAGGTTTCATCCCCCTACTTAATTTCAACCAAACAGATATCTTTTGTCCATGGTCACTGCCTTGGATAAAAGACAGTGTCACTCCCTTCCTCCCTACAAAGCTCCTTGCAAGAAAAAGTGACCTCACATAAACATCTCAAAACAAGAAGTCCTTTTTATCCCCTGGGTAGAGCACAGAGCAACTCTTGGAAAGGTGGAACTTCCTTTACTCTTTCTTCACGCTGACAATGTCTGCTCTGCCTTTTGGGCTCTGAGGATGTTAAGAATTTAATTTTCCACCTGTCTGTTTGTGTCCAGTTTTAAGACATGTGGTTCTAATGACCAGGAGATACCTAGAAGATAAGCAGCAACTTTACGATTTCTGAGGAGGTTGAATAGTCAGGTTTTTCCTCTTAAAAATTGTGATTCAGAAATATCTATTAATACTTACACAGATAATAATATTTTAAATGAAGATTCCATAACAATAATGAGATGGGCAATTCCTGTGAAAAGGTTATTCATAGCATGTAATATAAAAGTCAGTGGTACAATAATGGTAGGACAATGAGAAACACAGAGATATAACAGTTAAATCCTGAGGGAATATTTATTAACTAGAAGTCTGATAAAGCACTATTTACCATAATTACATATATAGTTAAACTTTATGTACATGTTTCAGTTACAACATCTCAGGCTAGTGAAAGAGAATCTGCTGCCAGACCATAACATATTGTTCCCACAGGACATCTGTTTCATGTGTTTAATTTCTTTTAAAAAGTAGGCAATACTTTCTGGCTATAAAAGTATGGAAGCATAAAGTTTTATTTGATATTATGTCAGAATTAAATGGTTGTGTCACGTTTTTATTTTTATCCCAAATAATATTTAATGCTGTCACAGTTCTGATGCATAAGTAGATTATTATACAACTTTCTAAAACTATTGTAGCATTTGGCTTAGAAAAAACACTAAAATATTTTTGGGCTAGACACAGAGAACTTCTTTGGGATTAAACATCTTATTGAAATGTGATAAATGCACTTACACCCAAGAAAACTATCTAGAAAACCTATATGTCAGAATCCAGCATTCACCAGGGTCCTTTTAGGCACCTTTAATTGGAGGCAAACTCAGGCTCTTTGACTGATGAATGGGCATCTCCAGTGGAAGTTCATATAGACTTTCATGGAATTTAGCCACATTTAAGCTGCAGGTGTCTGGTCTGTATGGTCTAGGGAAGACACTAGTGCTAAGAATCCTTGGAGTGAAGGTAGCACCATCGACAGTATAGATGTTTACCCATGAGCCAGTCATCTAGCACCGTCTGTGGACAAGGAATACAAGCATCACAGAATCACATAACTTGTTGAGTGTGAAGGGTTCCACAAAGGTTGATTCCAACCCTTAACCCTGCACAGGACCATCCCCAAGAGTAAAACCATATGCCTGAGGGTATAATCCAAACTCTTCTTGAACTCTGTCAGGTGCTGTGACCACTTCACTGGGGAAGTCATTTATGAAGTCATTATGAAGCCATTTATGAAGATGTTGAAGAGAACAGGGCCTAAAGTGGAGCCCCACTAGAGACAGGTCACTAATCTGATGCCCCTCCATTCACTATTACCCTCTGTACTCTGCCTATGAGAAAATTGCTCACCCACCACATGATGTGTTTATCCAGCTCTGAGCTGGACATTTTGTCCAGAAGGATCCTGTGAGAGATTGCATTGGAAGCTTTACTGAAATCCCAAAAGATTACATCAACTGGCTTCCCTTGATCAACTAGGTGGGCTACCTTGTCATAAAAGGAAATCAAGTTTGATAAGCAGGACTTTCCTCTCATGAAGCCTTGCTGGCTGCTTCCCAGAATAATCTTCTCCATAGCTTTACCAGGCACTGAAATGAGACTGACAGGCCTGTAGTTTCCAGGGTCCTCCTTCTTGTTCTTGAAAATCAGGACAACATTTGACAGCTTCCAGTCAGATGGGAGCTCTCCAGATCCCCAAGACTGCTCAAAAATCAAGAGATATTTTGTAATGACATCAGCTTGCTCTTTGAGGATTCTTGGATGAATCCCATCAGGTCTCACAGATTTACAGGGATCCAGCTGGAGCAGCAGATCCCTCACAATTTCAGAGTTACATGGGAGCTGATCGTTCTTGCAGTCATGATCCTCCAGCTCAGGGCACTGAGACCTCCTTGGTCCATCATCCATGTTGTAGACAGAGGTAAAGGAAGTGTTAAACACCTCTGCCTTATCTTTGTCTCTGTTTGTGAGGTGACCATCCCCATCCTGTAACAGACCAATGATATTTCTATACTGCCTATTGCCATTAATATATTTGAAAAAAACCCCTTTTTATTGCCCCCCACATTTCTGGTCAGCTTCAGCTCCAGTTGAGCTTTGGCCACACAAATTGTCTCCCTAGAGTGGAAAGCAGCATCTTTGAAGTCTTCCCATGACAGTTGCTTCCATTGGGCATACACCTTCCTTTTTGCCTTATTTCCAAGAGAAATCCCTGTTCAGCCAAGCTGAGGGCTTCCAGCTCCTCACGAGGTTGATGCATGGAGCTATCTTGCCTGTTCAGGCATTCATTTATCTCATTCAATCATAAACATCTCAAAGTGGTACAATTAGTTTCTCCCTAAAACTATCTGTTTCCCTCATTGACTGTAAAGGGAATGTACACATCTCTCTCAGGTGTAGATATTTATTTTATTCATATATAAAGTTAAATTGATTTCATTCTCCTTAATTTGTAAGCCCTAACACAAAGTCTGTTACTCAAAACCAAAAGCTGGGCCCAACTACGAAAGCCATAAGTGTGATCAAACAAGACCTAGTAAACAACAGGACAATTATATTTTTATAAATCAATATATACAAAAGTGGTGCTGCTCTCCATCATTTGAAGTACTTGCAAGGCAGGCAGATACTTGGGATCCAGTGCCCATGAAAGAAGGTTAAACACCTACCCCTCACTCCAAAGGACAATATCTTGCTCATCAGGTTCTAACTTGGCTTGGAGAAGGCGCTCTCAGGTTCCCCAAAGAAGCTCATGGAGGCAAAAGTACAGAATTTTGATGCCACAAAGGAGCAGGCTGATTCATAAGCCAGTGGTGAATACAGTCCACTAGACAAAAAAGTGTAACCTGTTGCCTAGTGGAGAAATAAATCAGTAAAAGATTTAGGAACCAAGGATTTGCCACCATGATTTCTGTCTATAGATCTAGGGGCCTGATTTATAGGCCGGTGGTCAATCTTCCTTTTGCTTCTTGACTATGTCTTCACCCTTTAGTTTTGTCTTATAGCTTTTTTGAAAGCTTCTGCTCCACGGTGGGTGAAGGGAAGCAATGTTATTCCTATTCTTATAAAAATGAGAAAGACAGGTATCATCATGGCTGATGGTATGTGGAGCAAGAGGGCAGATCTAGGAAGAGTAGGGTAGGATATCAATAAAAGATCCCTTAATGGAGAAGCAGGTCATTTTTGTTGGTTGGTTGGTTTTCTTTTTCTTTAAATGAAAAAAGCACAGAAAATTTCAAGCAAAACAAATACAGTAAAATCAATGCACTCAGAAAAGAGAGAAATGATCACTGTCCAGAAACTGCATACTTCAGGCTATTGACAGTCCTGTTGGATGCTGGAGGGGTAAGAAAATATCATTATTACTATTTCCTTGCAGAGGTGCAGGATTGGCTAATGAGGCAGTAGTGATTTACAATGCTGTCAAGGACATCTTCAGCACCTAATCAAGAAAAAATTCAATCTTTTTTTTTTCTTTACTCAGGCCTTTATTTCATGTTTTATAATCCTTTTGCACCCAAATACAGAATACTCGGCCAAACTCCCACCTGAGCCCTTTAAGAGCAGTAACTAAACTAGATAAACTGCCCACTCTTAGTGACTGGGACACTACTGCTTAAGATCACATTTACAAAAATGAGAGCAGGACTCTGCGTTCACAACTCTGTCTCTGAGTCTTTCATTCGTCTGTTCTCCGTGCACCAGACTGAACTCAAAAATTTCTAAAATTAGTGGATTTTCTTTACAGATGATGAAAATGAAATCCTTAGTGACTCAATAAATAAAAAATGCCTCAGCAAACCATAGAGCTTAAGACCTTAATTTGATAATTTTAGGGTTAACCATTTTATTAATTCTATTGTTTAGTTTGATCATTGAAACCTGGTATTTGAATAAGCGACATTTCCAGAAAATTATTCTGTTTTCAGTTTTAGGTGCTATGAAATGAAAAATCGACCATTTCTCTCTTGCTATTTCATTCTTTTTGTGAATCATTCCATTCTTAGTGGTAAATGGGAGTTGTGTTCTCAAACTGGCATCAACCCTCAACACAGTATTCTAGCAGAAGAGTAATCTTTCTGGACCTAAATGTCACCTTACCTGTTTGTGCCTCAAAGACCTGGAAGAGTTCTCTTTTCTGTGTTATCATGTAGGGCTATATGATATTATGACACCTCTCATTGTTTCCTGAGCTACTGATTTCCAGAATAAAGTTTTCTACTGTTTAGATATGACCTAGATGCATAATTTTGCATTTAACTTGAATGGGTTCAACTTGCCAAGCAATCAAAATTTTTCTTTATACCTTCCTGGTCTTCATAATTATGTACCACTCTGCCAATCTCTATGTCAGCAAGGTAAGGTATCAGCAATGTTTTAATATTTACTGAGGCATATGGAAATCTTGAATAGTGTCTTCCAAGTCCTAGTTCATACGACCCATATTTGAAATAATTCAACACTTACTGAAACCCTCCCCCCAGCTGCAAGTGGAGTCTTAGCCAGTTCTTAATGCATTGAGTGCCTGCTTATTAACCTTGTGGTGTATGTGAATTTAAGATACTTTAACCAAGCATTTTTGTCACATGGGCAACAATAAAATTACTTAAAGTCAAATATGGTAAATATTTCCATGCAGGAAAACCCAGAGAAACAATTAAACATCTTCCTCCTCATAATTAATGAAATAGTAGAAATTTTCACCCGGTGATTATACTGAAAACAAAGTCAGGGGGATGTAACTTATTTGGGTGTAGTACTACATCCATAAGAGAGAAGAAATCAGAAAACAAGTGAAAAAATGTACAAGAAGAATGGGAACAGGCAAAACCAACATACTCATGACAGAAATGAAACTGGGAAAGCTTTTAGTGATGTTGCCTGGAGAGCTGGCATAGAACTGTGAGAAAGGAAATGCTCTCCTGTTGTTTAATTGTACTGTGTTTGGAGAAATGGAACCTCTGTGTACATTCTTTGTAAATTAGAATGATTGCAGTAAGAAAAATATTTAACTCCTATGGCATCAGGGAGCCAGGATTTCTTAGATGAGGGCTGAGATCACCTCAGTCTGTTGCTACATGGAAGCAGGATATGCAAGTGTCAAAGCAACTCATCCTAGCTTGGAATTTCAGCAAAATTGACAGGAAGTGTAAAGTCAGAGTGATGCACAGCCACACTTGTAAGAATGGGTTTTTTTCAAAGACTTGTAACTCATGAACTCTTTTGTGAATAAAGTGACAGTGATTAAGAAATTCTTGAAGCCTAAGCTTGTATTTTTGCTCTTCTAACATGTCATCCCCAAAGGTGCGAAACTGGAAATACAGGTTTTGTAGGGGTTTTGCCATGATTTTCAACAATTTTACAACCTCCATGTAGCAATAAACCAATATTTTTGTTACAACAAAGATCCTTTCTTAGTTTCCCTAAAAAAAAATCTCCACATTTCACTATTTCTATTCAGTATTACTTTTAGTCTCTTATGCACTTTTTTCACCCTTCTGGATAAAATGAGTCAAGGTTATTCTGTCTTTGCTGAAGAAGGAAAACATTGTAATATTCTAATAAATTTATTCTTAGATTGTTTTAAAACATTAAATACTTAGTTATAATTATTTTTTTATGCTTCCATGTTGTCTTCCAAATTAGCTGGGCTCATCTTTAACTTTCTGAAAAGAGTTCTTTCAAAATCTAGGCATACTGATTGCTCTTTTCCTTGCTTACCTGCATGCATGTAAAACAGCTTATCCACAATTAGCAGCAATAAACAAGCTTAAGTCAAAACAAGTTGTTCCTAAATCATTTCAGTAATTAAGAAGTTTTTACTTATCATTCTCATCTCAAAAGTAAAATTTTCTGTTCTTGGTTGTAATGTCTTTTATGTCACTGTCATTCAGAAATTATTTGTTTAACTCCTGAAGGAAGTCTTGGGACCAGAGTCATGCTATTGACAAAAATATTCATAATCCATGAGCTCATAAAGCATAACAAAAAAACAATGGGCTGTTTTTGTGTCTTTCTCCTGAAAGTTGTTCAGGACTCATTTCCACTAGTTGCAAGCCTAATTCTTATTCCAACTTCAATTTATACCTGTTTTTCTTAGCTTACCTATTTCCTGTGGTGGGGCGTATTCTCTTTATTTTTTAGTAGAAAATTTAGCCACTTTCAGGGAAGATAATAATGTTTTATAAGCCTTTCTCCATACCATGGTTAATTCATTCATCTTAAATAGAGTTGAAACTGGGGTACACATCTAAAGTGATATTAATACTTTCCCATGTCTACCAAAATGTAGCCATAAGAACATTTAATGCATTATTTCCCAAGTTTGCAGTTTTATCATGTTGGTTTTTTCACAGTTATCCTGTAGCAAGATTATGTGTCCATATTGTTCTGTCATACCCACCTCTTCTACCATAATATCGGTAACTTTGAAAGCTAGAATTCACTGATTTTCACAGAATCTTGTGGCAGTTAATATGCCAACAACTTCTTCACAATATCTTCTTCTTATCTAGTCTGTCCCTCCCAAGCAGGTTTTAACAAGTAATTTTAGTATTACAATTATATGAATCACCTCACCAGGTTTCACTTGTTTCACTTGTGTAGTATTTCTCCTTTTCAATGAGAATTTCCAGTTCTTCTTACTCATTAAATCTTATCAACATGTAAGCAATTGAAAAACCCCTCTTTTCTCAGTGCTTTTGGTTATTGTTTTGATTTATTCATGGCATGCTGGTTTGAATTACATTGATGCCTCCCCATTCAGTTATTAATTTGATGCTTTTTCTGTCACCCAAGCAGATGAGGAGTTTACTCTCCTCCTTTTGAGGAGCTGCATGCCATTTAAAACTCATGGTCCTTTCTGTGGCCTTGATGGCACTTAAGATTTTCAAAAACCTCCTTTAATTCCTCACTAGCTGCCCATCCTCCAATATCTTCTGGTTTGGCTTTTTTTTTTTCCCCCATGATACCAGAAGGTTAATTGCCAAGACCACTTCAGCTTCTCCTTCTTTATCTCTCTTCTTAAACCTCACTGTAGTTTGCACGTTGTATCTGTGGGATAATTGACTCCCACATTGTGTATCATGACCAGTAGAGACTTGCCAGACAACCTCATAATCCAGCCCAATCTTGCAGTTGGAACGGATCTTGTGACCACACTGTGTACACATGTAAACAGTGCAGATATTTACATAAATCCAGAGAGGAAGATAAAATATTTCCTCTTCCATAGAATTTTGTAGTGCAACGATACCAAAAGCATCATTTAGAGCACCTGTTTTATAAATTATATACAATATGCAATAACAAAATCTCAGTTATACGCAATCTAATGAAAAAACGTACTCAATTTATTTCAAGGGTTAGAATAGAATAAAAGTCTTTTAACCTGAAGCCCGCCCTGTGAAAATACAATGACAAATACAATCTTTTTACACTGCCGTTGTAGTTTTTCTATTTGGGTTTTAAATTTTGCTGATCAATTTGTTTACTATGTTTTATGGTGTATTTGTTAACCTTGTCTATTTTATCTCAAAGTTGCCTACTATCAAAGTGCAAGACAGACCTCCATTGATTCAACTGCCACAAGACGTTTAAAATCTTCTCAAAATGCACACTAAATGAACTTTTGTTAGTATTTTACTTACCAGTGTTCCTGATGTTTAAAAAGCTGGCATTGGCAACATAATGACATCCAGAAGCCAACACATGATTGGTCAGTTTTTGAAAAGGACGAAATTAAAGTACAAAATATGTGAAATTCTTTCAATATAGAGGGGTAATGAACAAATAAAACTGAAGAAAAACCAACCAGACTTGTGATGGGATAATTCTAATGTAGGAAATAATATTTAAATGCATAAATATGTAAAATCATTATGCCTTTTAGGTGACATACCCTAATTTAATTACAGTTAATAATATTAAATTTCTGAAGATGATGGCAAAAGGTAGAAAACCCTTCAACCAACCAGAAAAAAAAACAAAACATCCTAAACTCCTAAGTACTATGTTAGGAGAAATAAAATGGTCCTTGTCATTATTTTTGAAGTCTGCATAAAGTTATAGAAATAAGAAATATGGATACCCTTCATCTAGTAAATAAACAACATGAAGGGAACAGGTAGTGTATGAAAGATTTCTGTAAGATTAGGACCACAATTATATTACGTTACTGGAATTTCAGACAGTCTGATTCTCCTCTATAGTAGCTGGAATATTTTAGCTTTACAGTCCACTCAAACCTGTTTTCCTGGCCTAAGCACTAAAGCAAATCTTGGAAGACATAGTTCCCAGGACTTTAATACAACTGAGCATTTCTACAAGAAGTTAGATAGGTATTTACATGCTTTTTTGAATATTTTTTTCAACCTATGTGGATAACTTCTGTCCAAGACCAAAACTCTCACACCTAATGAGGACTCTTTTTTAATACTGAAATTCTTCTCATATTTAGACAAAGGCTTAAACCACATTGCTTCAGCTCTTAATTCCAGTTTAGGCTTCAAACTTTCCATTAATTCCCAAAGAATAAGACCAAAACCTCATCTCTAGAAGTCTGAATCTCTGTTGAATGAAGACATTTCCAGATAAATAGAGTCTTAATGTAAAATACATAGGCATTAACTGAGGCAGATTTAATAATGTCTTTTGCCTCTTACATGAGGTCCTAATCATTATACAAGGTACTTTGCATTTATTGTGGAGGTAAGAAAATAAAAGGTCTCTTGGAGCACAGGACTGCAACTTAGACTGTAATTTATGACAAAGAGACTTCCAGTTGTTTCACTTTGGGTTTTTTAATGTGTTTTAGGAACAAGAGTATTTCCTCAAAACTATAATAATGCCTTTGAATTTCTTAATAACATATCAGAAATATATACTTTAGTAATGAAGCAAAAATGCATGATAACTCTGAGTTGGAAGGGACCCACAAGAATCATTGAGTCCAACTCTTAAGTGAATGACCCACACTGGGATCAAACCTACAACCTTAGTGTTATTAGCACTCTGCTCTGGTCAACTGAGCTAATCTCAGGGTCACTTGTGTTTTCTAAGAACTTTGTCCATGTGAAAAACCCACCAGTCAGTAATATAAGGAGAGATGTGACAGTAAGCTAATGATCATGTGCTGTCTCCTGGTGTGGTTATGCAATGTTTTCAGAACACTTCAGTGCAGTACTGCTTTTAAAGCATAAATTGCAACACACTGTAGATCTGTTTTGCTTTCAAAGGAGAAGAATGTTTTCATAAGAAATTACTATACTGCAGTAAAGAGAGAAAATTCATTGGAGTTTCTTCATTTCTTCAAAACACAGGAAAGTTGGAATTTTTGTGATTTTATTTCAGTGTGAGCAGTTACCCCAGGATCCTTTTTACTTACAGTGAAAATTTCTCCACATTTAAAGCAAGCTTCATCTGACCTACTTTGAACAGATACATTTAATCAGTGAAATCCTGCTGCCAACAACACACACCACCCCCCCACCCCCCAAAAAAAATAAAAAAAGAAAAAAAAGAGTTCATGAAAGCATGAAAGTGTTCATGCCAGTGCCTTGGCAATAGCAAAACACCATCCTAATAATCATCAAAAACAATCCTCACTACAACCAGGAGGGAAGGAGCAATCAGTGCTGAGAAAACTGAGCTACTTAGATACATTTTCCGTTCACAACATTGCTCTCAAAGTGAAAAATGACAGATTTTGATGCTTGTGTAAGTGGTGCAATGAATTAAAGGGAAAACAAAGAAATGCTTTTGAGATCTTCTCACTCATTCAATGCTATAGTTCAGAAGTCATTGTTAATCAGAAAATACATAGAAAATGCATTTTTGTTTTAGGGAAAACCCCATTGTATGATAGCTGATATCAGAACACTAATTCTAAAACATGTCTTCTCTTCTGCCTATGATCAGACTCATCCTTCATTTACCTGAGAGGAGTAGGAAATTAAACTCTGGTTAACTCCTTGGTCCCTCTGGATTAGGTAATGTAGAGTGTTTTGCCATGCCATTCATTGAATATTTGAGTCCTTCAGTGGAGACTACAGGTGCTTAATATTATAGACACAAATTTTCAAAGCTTTCTCAGTGGCATTCCCGCACTTGTTCCTATTTGTGACATTACTGAAACTAGTGAAATATCGTAGCCAATGCAAGTTGGAAAAACTTTGCAAAATAGCAGTGGTCTCTGTGTATCTACATCAAAGTAGGAGTATGTTTATTATTTTTGTTTTAAGACACTATCCAAATGCTGTAAATCCAGACTAAATTATTACAATGCTAGACAATACACAAACATTCCCTGCCCCAAAAAACTTACACACAGGAACACAAACACAGGAAAAATAGTGATAAGGATTAGATAAGAATTAATTCTTTCTTTTTGACCATTCAACTATGTGGTTAAAGAACTCATAAACTGTATTTTAAATTAAATTTATATTTACATTACTTATGCTGTAGTTTTTATTCTTCTTCATTACTGATTTGTTGTACTTGCTTTGATGACATGCCCAGAACTGCCAGGGAATCTTCTTTGAAGCAATATTTCATGACCCCCTTCTCTAGTCCTCAAAAATATACCAAAGATATAATCAAACTCATAAAATCCTTATTTGTGCATTTGTTTAAATGACCTTTGAGATCTCCAAAATGAGGTTCAGGTATTGCATACTATTGGATCCTCTTAGACCATGCACGTTGAAAAGCTTTTCAAGTGTGTGTTGTGGGCTTGCTTTGTTTTAAAGTGCTTCTCACTAAGGTACGTTTGTGCTTGGCAAAACACACATTCCCTGGTTTTAGAAAGAGAAGACCCAAGCAGTTGGGAGTTGTAGAAAAAATTTTTATTGTTTAAAAAGGACAGCCAATTATAACTAAAATATTTAAGTTATGACAGGAATTACAAACAAATAAGTAATTTTAAAGGGCAAAAATCCTAGAACCACAAATAAGAAAAAAGCCATATTAAATACAATGACCTTTGTGAGTCAATGGCTGTTTCCTTGGCTTTATTGATCATTTTTGCCTCTTTACAGAAATACTTGAGGTGAATAGCTTGGCTAGATTTTTATTGGGACAAAAAAAATCCCCCAGAACTGCAAAACAAAACAGAACTTACATAAGACTGTTAATTCAAATAAATACTTTCCTGTGGCATATTTCTCTATTCCTTGTTTCCTGGAAGTTATATAAGGAAATGTAGACCTGATGCAGTCAGTGCAGCTGACAAATATACATCAGACTTTATGTAATACCCCTTTTTGCTCTTCTCAGTCATATGTGAGAAGGAATTGTCTTCTTGACATATTAAAGGCATGGTATACCCTGAGACCTGCACTTTACAAGTCTATGTTGCTCATCCAAGCATCCTGTAATTCAGATGTGGTAAGATTACCTTTGCTCTGAGAATAACCATAGGCAACTTACACATCTCAACAGCTAACACTTTACATGATGTCAGACCTTCTGTTAAGGACCTGTCCTACGTTAATGATGTAACATTGCTGCAAGGGCTGATAGCAGATAGTGGAGATTCCTGCACGATCAGCACCACCAAACTTATTCACAGAACAGAAACACACCTGGCTGCATGCTGACAGGTGACTAAGCTTCACCTTCCTCCTCAGCCAGGTTTTGGAGTTCAAATGCAGACCTTCATTGGAGAATTTTTGGCAAAAAACTGACTTGGTCCCATCCCTGACCCTACACTTGCAGTTTAAGATCTATGGCCACTTTCCTAAATAAAATAAATCTTGAATAATGGCAGTCTATTCTGTACCTTCATTGTTTAGCTGTTGGCTCACTCACTGGCTCTATTCTGAGCTGCTCTAACTAGTTCTCCATATAATAATACCCAAGAAGAGATCAATGAATATGTAATCTTAGGGATGTCCCTGAAAAGACAGTCCAGGATAAGTCTATCTCATACAGAGCTATCTCCAGCTACAGATGTTCTTCAGCTTTATGCCAAGAGACTTTGCACCCTCGGCAAGTCCCTCATGCCCCATCCCAACAGTGTGCAACACTGTTTCTCCAGTTTTCTTCTGTGGGAATGTGAGCTGCTTCACTGAGCTGCAGCAAAGCCCCTATGCCATTATGTTTAAGCTGTCAAGATACACAAAGCACATGGATTAGTGTCAGGCCAATAGAAACACCACAGAAGAACTCCAGAATAGAGTGCTCCATGGTGTGGACACAACATGTTTGCTCATCGTAAATACTTATAGTTACAGGACTCTTTCACTCTGTTTGCCTGCAGGCATAGGTATTGGTCCCTTGTCTTATTTTATTTAACAATATTGATCTAACCAGATTGTCCTGTGAACTAAAAGCTTGAGTTTTCAACATCCTTGATCAAGGATAACCCAAACGGCTGAAAAAAAAATAAGACAAAGGCCCAAGCCAATGTGACTTGTTCTATGCAGGAAGAAGAGTGAGGCAGAATCATCAAAGAGCTGGAATTCAGTAAGACTGGCATTGCTTTAGGCAGGGTGCACAAAAGAGGACATGGCATGTGCTAATAAGCAGAAAGAGCATTCAGAAGAAGGTCTGCACCATTACTGTGTTTCTTCTTTCATTGTTGATTCTGTATATTTATGTTTTCCTTTCCTTCTCATTTGAAAGAGGGCAAACTACTCAGTAGCATCACATAACTATTCCTTTTTAATAAAGGCACTGCACGGTATCTTTATGCCTTTTTACACTAATGTGTGTACCATATATGTGAATTATGAAATTACCATTTCAACAGAATTCAACACTGCTGCCATGAAAAGTTTGTAAGCGTGACAGTTCATGCTGAAATTAATGCAAATGGCTTATGTGTTTGTTTTGGAGATCTCTCTATCTTAATTCATAAATAAAACTGGTAGTTGATACATCCATCAGGCATTCCTCAGTGCTTTTCAAACCTTCAGAGAAGTAGTCTTACTACATTACTGAATTAAGATTTTTAAATCATTAGGGTGGGAACACATAAGGGAAAACACATTTAGAGCTATAATGAGAGTAAAGAGTGTTTTAAGTCAATGATAAATAAAAACAATTTACTATAAATAACAAAACTTCATACACAGCAGAAATAAAGGTTGTAACAACATGGCAAGTAGGGGTTTACTGCTTAAAAATATTTTAGCTTTTGTTGGCAAAGAACAATAATATTGAAATTGTTATTAGAAAGTGGGGATTTTCCAGATTATCACTGTAGGGTTTTCTTGGTGAATTTATACCTGCAACTGGCCAGTTGAAAGCGGTTCATTAACAGCAGCACTCAGTATTCCATAACCACTTGAAACAAAAAACAGCTCTCCATATGCAAGGGAATAATTCTGACACCACAGGTGCTGGACTGTAAATCTGTAGCTTGTGTGAGTAGAAAACGTATGCCTACCCTCCCTACCCTAGAGAGACAATCCTTATCCTATAGGTGTAACATCTGTGTCACTAATGCCACTCATAGACATACCTAAGCAAGTTTTTAATTGAGTGGCTGGTGTATAATTAGTATTTTGTCATACAGAACTCAGCACTGGCTGTAAAACCTGACTAGAAGCTTGCAAAAATACCTAGATTTCTAGCCCATAGCCACAGACTGCAGTGAAGTCCTCTGAAAGCTGCAAGACAAACAAGGGTGGAACTATAATTTCTGTTTTACAGGCAGACATTTTAAAATGCACATAATTTTCTAAAGATACAATTGCATAATTCAATGAGGGCGTCAGTGGGATTTTCATAGGCACCTACATACCTAACTTTCATTCTGCAAATTTTCTTAGAGTTGTAATGTACAACCATCATGGTTGTTCTAGAAATTCAATGTACAGAGTTTAGAGGCACACCTGTACTGGTAAATTAAACAGTGCTTGGAAATGCATTTATGTCACTTAGAGCATTTTCTGATGATATTTTGGCTAATAGAGAAAGCACCCTACAAACAGTTTGTGATTTCAGTTTAGGGGTAAGAAATTACTACTTATGGACAGTTTGCAAACATCTACCCTCCTGGGGAGAAAAACCCCATTTCATTGGTATAGTCATGAGTGTTTCATCTCAGAGGGCCTCGGTTCACAGGAATGTGCCTGGCCACCTTTCATTTACTTAGATGGTCATAACCTAGGTGGACTTTGATTTGGCAGTGATTCTGCCATATCGCAGCGTGCATTCCTCAAAAATATAAATTATATCATGAAATCACAGTAAAAGTTATTTCCAAAAGCACAGCGATTTTTTAATACTAGAAAGTGTTCTACAACTGTTAGAACAAGAGAGAACATATAGGCAGTACTTGCAGAAGAAATAGGAAGAAAGACCTTGTGATTAACAGAGAAATATTGCTTAAAGAATTTTAAAAATACTGTTTCTACAGGGATACTTATCACAGACAAGGATGGTAGAATGAAAATAGACAGTGTTGGAATCCATTTATTTAAGTGCCTGCACTTACCATTTCAAGGCAAATGAAGCAATAATAAATACAGAGCATTTGAAAGAAAGATAATCTGTATCCACCACATTTTAATAAACAGTAATAATGAAAATCAGTGCAGGCACATTGGATCTGTTTTTCTATTGCTTTTTCTATTACTGTTTTCCCTTTCTCTTCTTTTGCCTCCTTTTTCTATCTAATACTTAAAGGAATGATCTGTAGTGCCTATTGCTTTACTGTTTGAACTTTTGTCTTTATTTTTCTTTCAAAAACTGGGTTTTAAACTTAAAAATTAATTTTCTCTCTTGTATTAGCAGTACTACCAGTCCTAACACCTAGCAAACAGTATGTCTCTTAATTTATTTTCTTTTTGCAATCAATAGATCAGAACTTCTTATTGCTAATTTTAATCAGTATTAAGGGGACTGAAAAGGATGATGCTTCCCACCATGAAGTCTGGGAAGGAGAAAGTGGGTCAGTAATAAAAGTCACATAAGTTTATTTTAAAAGTATACTGTCTGCACCCAAGATTGAAACACTGCTGGGTATGCATAAGATAAAATTTTACAGATATTTAACAAAAACATGATTGTATTTCCAGAGAATTAAATAAAAATCAGCAAAATCAACATTTACAGGAAAATACAGATACCTTCCCCTCACACAAATATGATTTTGCATCAGATTCATCACTGAAATTTAAGCATAATTCAAACATTAAGAAAAATTATTAAAAAAATAAAAATATAAGTCTAATTGAATGCACTTTTGTTATACTGATGGAGGAATGACGGAAAAAAATTTGGTTGCTGGGTAGAAAATAAAAGTAGAATAGAATTATATACAGTGGCTTTCAATCAAATAGGTTTCTGGTTTTAAAGAGTGAGCCAGATGTCTCCAAAAGCAATTTGTTGCATCCTAAAGTAGGTGCCTAAGTGAGAAGGATTGAATCATCTTCTGGACATGTCTGTCTCTCTCTGTTTACTGCAGAGGATGCAGTTCTTGACATTTAACTCTTATACAGCAAAAGCCATGTAGGTGAATCCACTTCTATAGAACAGAGGCAGGATATTAGAACAACAAATAATGTGAATGATGCCAAATCACCCTCTCAACCACTGCTCCACAAGAGGGATGTGCTGAAAATTGCACAGGGTGCACCCCTTTGTGTCAGGTAAGTACAGGCATTCTAGGGCCAGTGCAAACCTGAATATTCCTTCAGAAAATGCATCTAGGTCAGCTCAGAGCTGCTACTGAAGTCCTACCTAAAAAGAAGTAAGTAATGTAGTTTTGGCCTTGAATCTACCCTGGTACCTTAGCATGTTCATTTTGATATTATTTACTATGATGTTATCAGAGGATTGGGTAAAAACTGGAACTGCATGTGCTGGACATTGTATAAAATAGCAAATGGATCTTCTCCAAAGGACTTTCAGTATTAACAATGGATGTACAAAATAAGGAAAAGGGTTATGATCCATAAATGGAGCCAGTAGTCATGTTAATTCCTAAACTGATGTGATGGATTTTGTTTGAAGGAGATTGCTTTAACGGAAAGGAATAAAAACCCATAAAATAAAAGCATACCAGAATGGAAAAAAAAATGGAGGGAAACTGTGGATGCTGATACAATGAAAACACTAAGAATGGATGGACAGAAGTGGTGACTTGGATTAGAAAAGCTACCACACATGTCATGATGTTCTATGAGCCACTAGCCGGTTTCTTTCTTTTTTTCTTTTTATTTACTGTAAGTTATGTGAAGGTAGAAAAAAGGAATCATATCATAGATTTGATTGCCCTCAGAATTTCCATGTGATATAGTTTCCTGATAAACACCTACTTCAAAAGGAGATCTAGAGAAGGATGACAAAATAAGCCCCACTGTTAATGGCCATCCGTACAAAATTTTTCACTGTCTTTGTAGCTGCATCAGCTTCAACTTCCATATACTAGTTTGTACTCCATGTTGGTCTTTCAGCAAATGACCTGCATTACAGCTGTGGTAGGCAGATTCTTACATATAAATTAACACTGTTAATGTCAAGTAGTCAAGGTTCAGTGCTGACCATCATTTTATATTATGTCATGTAAAGACTGCAAATATCATGTCCCTATGTTGCCTGTTTTTACCGACAACCAAGCATCCTAAGCATTGTAGCATTTTGTCAGTTCAGCAGATCCAAAGCCATCCATCACTGCTGCTATTTCTGTCACACACGTTTAACTTCAGCATCAGCCAGCAGTCTGCAGCCTTGGTTACTGATCAGTATCATCTCAACTGTCAGATGGAGAGTGAATTTTTTCTATCCAAACATTGTTTAATGTAATGTTTGATATAGATACTTTGCTTAACAAGTTTTCTATGCCATGTTTGAGTATGGGAATGTTTCCAGTATGATCTTCTATTATTTATTTACTTTTGTAACATCTTTGTGAACTCTTTAACATCAATCTTGGCTGTTCCAAGGATGTTTCTTTTCTTCTTCCCAACAGTTGCAATCCAAAACCCAGGAGCCCCCTCACATCAAGAGAAGAAGTGCAAGAAATCCTACAGTCTTAAACACAGCTGATTTCAAAGACGTAATAAAACTAAGGAAATTTCATGGAAGTATTGATATGAAAGTTTATTTTGATTTCAAAGTTAAGATTTTTTTCCCCCAATTTTCTGTGAAGATGAATGAAGGATTGTGGAAAGTACCTAGACAAAAGTTAAATCCCATTGATCTCAGATTATGATCTACTGATATTCTGGAATAGGATAAAACCAGTCTGATTAACATCAGTTTGAACTACTGCTTATCTTTTTTTCTTTTCAGAGGTCTCTTTTTGCAAAAGCCTGCTCTTCAAACTCTTCTGAGAACAAATGAAATTTTAAAGAGGAGTACTATCTCAGACCATAGATCAACTTGATTTATTTAAAGAGGTAGTTCAAAATTAAGGCAAAAAACTTCCAGGGACCAAGATGGTCCTCCAGTAGTAGTGTGAATCTTAGCATATTAAAAAATAAAAATGTAATATAATATCTTGTGATTTAAATAGGCCTAATGATTTAATAGATTCTTCCTATCACTGATTTCACAATTTTTTTTTTAATAGTTGCATTCTTGCAGATAAAAATTCATTCAAATAATTCAGGTATTTAAAACCTAGCATAGTTGTCTATAACTGAAATTCTAACTGAAATTATTGTCAGAGTTGTAAATGAAACAGTTCTATTTCCCATGCCTGAAGAACCTGTGTGTATGTATGTGCGTGTGTATGTGTATATACACAGATATGAACTGAATAAATACGTATATTTGAAATTCAAATGAAAACCAGGAAAAAACCACACATCATGAATACCACAGATTTGGTATCTTGACCAAGTGTCCTAGTTCAGCAGGTGGGACCAGTTGTCACTGTGTGGGGGTGATCAAAGCTGTGTATTCTACCCCCTCTACTCATTCCCAAGGTCAATGGCCCATTTGCAGCAGCTTCCCAGGGAGTCGTTAGCACCTCCACTCCCAGCCTGAGGGGGCGTAGGTGCTAATGGGCCATCAACACTTGAAAAATAGCCCATGACTCACAGAGTTAATCACCCATTGTGGGAGTCCCCGCCTTGGGGGAGGGACTGGGTGCCCCCTGAGGGTACATAAAGCATGGGTAAGAAGACCTCGGGAACCTTTTGTCAGATCCAGAGGAGCAGCAGGACCTCGACAGGAGGAGACCACCACTCTTGACCAGACTACAGCCATCACCTGCACCAACAGGTTTTTCACTTCCTTTTGCTTTGGACTTGGGGGAACCATGCGGGTCTCAGGACAAGGGCTAACAAACCCCTTTGGGTTTGTACCCCAGGGCACTGGGTTATACAGCTGGGTTTTGGGAGTTGGAAGCAATTTCCCTTTGTGTTAGGGTATTTACTGTATTATTATTATTAAATTGTAGCTCTGACTTATAATCTCTCTTATGTTGAGCTCATTTCTCCTGCTGGTTTACCTCTAAACCAGCACACCAATTCTGGAGCAGACAAATAATAAAGATGACTGTTCACTAGATAGATCTATTTATTTGCTGTATATACAGGTCTCAGAAATTGCTGGTATTTTTCCTTTTTTAATATAAGAATAGTATTTTAATATAATATCATTTTAATATATTTAAAATAATAATAGAATTTTGATTTTCCATATTCTCTTCATTACAACCTTGGAGAAGTTGAGAGCTAGTAATTTTCATAGTAGACAGCTGTTATTTCTAAGTAGAATGATTGGATTGTAATATTTTTCATTTAAAAAAATCATTAATACAAGTTGAAAATGAAATAAATTAGGGAAATAAAATTAAATAGCTTCAGATTAATGCATTTCTCTACCTGGATTAATTTTTTAAATATGATAAAATATTAAATTATTTTTAAAAATAGGAAAAATTCCCTGAACCCTTTCTTCGTAGTTACTTCTAATGCTAAAATAATTAACTCTAAAATAATGGTGCATTAGTTAATCATCATATTGCAATGGAATTTCCATGGATACACATATAATGTGGATATTAATAATACGTTAGTTCACAATTATTAATCTTTTAACAATTAATATGAAGTGAGTGAATGAATGACCGATTAGTCATTTATTAGCAAAGGAAGATGTGAAATTATGTCCTTTCTGCACTAAACGCTTTTTGTCAAAAAGTATTTTTTGCCTGCAGTAACAAAAAAGATGATAGGTAGAGGTTAATGTTATGAATACTTTTTCAATTTTGAATCATCCAGTTCTAAGATATATCGGCACATATGAGAACACTATAAGAGTTGTCACGTTTTAATTACAAAGCATGACTATTCATATAAAATAAAATGGAATCAATAGAGGTGAAAAACATACTTTTATACATTAAACTGAGTAATTCCATCTGCCTTCTCTGCCCCTCTTCCNTAAAAAAGTAGTCATGGAATGGTTGGACTCTGAAAAAAAACCTGACAAATAGCTCATATTAAGCAGGTTTTACTTGGTAGTTCTGAAATTAGTCACCCAAAATCTGGATTGTTTTACAGTAGTTAGAAAATGTCAGTTATCTAATTAATTGTTCAAATTGTCTAGTATATGTAGGACCATAAAAGGATGTGGGTGGCTAAAACTGGAATTAGTCAGACTGTAGGCTTTTGTAATCTGAATGCTGATACTCAAAATCTACCTTTATCCACTGCTTAGCCTAAAGGCTCCACGCGGAGCTCAGGGCAGTTGACTGAGGAAAAGTTACAGTTACACGTGAAGGATACATCCTTAGCTTCACATCAGTCTATTAATGCCAGTCTATCTACTGGAAGGAGTTGAATGCTAATGTAATTGCCCTCTGTGAATTGCCTTAGTTGTGGGAACACTTCAGTAGAGAGCAAGCATTTCTACATCACTGCTTTCAGTGTTTTCCTGCTTTGGGAGTACCTAGCCTACTTGTCAGTATAGTTGGAGTAAAAATGACTCCAGTGCTCTTCTTTTCACCTCTGCCAATGTCAATTGTGCCTCACTGAGATCAGAGCTTTTAAATTTAAATAGGTCTTCTAATTTTTTCTCCATTTTGTATGCATACACGTAAAATAATCATAAAAAGCTGAATTTGTGTCTTTACTTTCAATTGCTGGTAATTTAAACAAAAAATCTTTTAGGAACTAACTTTAACCAGTAAAATTTAAAGTTCAAGAAGAAAATATATGTCCTGACAATAAGAAACATTTGCAGACTAGGTTTTATAAATGTTTTAATTTCACAGTTTTCTGATACTAATAAGGAAGACAGTACTTCTGTGCAGGAGACTATACGATACATTTTATGACCATATTTATCTCCTTCAGCTTTTACAGGAGACAATCTTCGGATTATTGAGAAATGGATAATTAATATTTACATTAATATATTTTGGTCTTATTGAAATAACTCAAGTGTCACAGTTAAACTTTCTAACAGTGACACAAGTCTCCAGGGAACAGAGGAGTATGTTGACATTGACCTCAATGTTCACAACTGCCACCATACAGTCCATAAGAAGAAAAAAAAATAAAAAAAAAATCAATTTTTTCATTCTCTGTTATTGTTGCTCTAGGATATGTCCCATCTGGTCCATATTTACATGAATGATTATGTATGTCACTCAGTACCAGAAAAAAAAACTGGTAATTTCATTTGGTGTTTATTTTCCAAAGAAGAATCACAATTCTCAGCAATGGCTAGGGAATAATGCCATGGCAGAAAAAAAATGTATGTGTTAGTTTATTTTCTGAAATGTTGAATATGCTCAGTTTCATCTCAGCAAAAGCTAGAAAAACAGCAATCATGCAATGAGAAAAAAAAACCAAACAAACCAAAACGGAAGGAAAAGGAGCCTTATATGTCTTGTATGTATATTTGAATAGTATTGAATTTGCTTCAGCAGCATTAATCCACTTTTGACAGGTATGATGCTATCAATAAAAGTGCAATTGCTATTAATAATACCTTATATTCCTAGGGTTCACATGAACATAATTATTGTCAATTTATAAAATGACAAACTAAGCTTTATTTAGAAACCGAATTTTCTAAAGAATTTCCTGTTTATCTGCTGATCATTTTATTACTCCTGCAACACAAAACTCTGTGTACATTATCTGGAAATCAGCCCAGAAAAATGCCACAGAAGCAGAATAAGCCTGGTTGAATTCTGTGCGAAATTTCGCGACTGTGGTTTCCAGTTGAACATTGGGACATTTAGTTGTCATGCATAAATACATTTCAGGAGCAAAGCCAGCTGCTCTTTTGACTCTGGGAGAATCTGGAACTACTATGGATAGCCAGAATGACTGGAGAACGGTGAGCAAATGGTAGGATCAATTATTAACCCTAATGATCTTCAAGTGTCTCTCTGAAGGTGTCAAGTACTGTCCCCATTTCAATGATTAGAGCAGAAGCGTGGGACGGTCTGTGTAGATGGTCCTGAGCTTTCCCACACACTGATCGTACCTGGTAGTGTCTGAGACACAGTTTTCCCAGACGCAACTCAGCAGAGCTCAGAAGTGGTTTTTCATCTATGTAGGCATATCATGATTTTCCTGGTTGGAAATGCTAAGGCAATAATTTAAAGCAAACCTCTAGTGCCTTTGTGCTGTGTCCAGCTTTAAGTGTCCTTTTCCAAGTAGCTCTGTAAAATTTCCCAAGGAAATCGACAGTTCTTGGAGGTGATAAAATATGAGGAAACTCATTGGTGCTTGGGAGAAAAAGGTATTCAAGACAGACAGTAATCTTAGATTATTATTTCAGTCAAAATTCTAGAGTGCTGTTTCAATGGATAGAGCAGTGAGGCAGTTCTGTCTTGAATCTTCTATTGTACTCTGTCAATGCTCCTATTTTATGGTGTAGAGATGCCCAGTCAGGTTTAGCCTAGCAATGCTGAATCTTTTTGTCTATTGATACCTGAATTCTGAGAAGAATATAAATGCTTTTCTGCTGTAGTCATGGCAAAACTGAGAATTTAGGATTTTCAAAGACAAGAAAAAACTGCTATACTAGGTGTACTTAACTAAAATCTCAGATAAACTGTTCATGTGAGTGGGATGTCCTAGTTCTAGCTGTATTGCTATAGCAACCAACTAATTATTTCATCTCCTCCTCCCCTGCCCTTGTGTGCATGGAAACTTTCTTTTCCTTCATTTTTTTTCCTTTTTGGATCTATTCACCATCCAAAACCTATGGAGGGGTGATGGTGTCAACTTCTTCTTCTGAACTATTTTTTCCAAACTGAAGTTTCACTTAAATTTCATCATAAAGCAAATCAAAGGATTTGCAGGTAAAATAATCAAATCAGTTTACTTCTTGAAGCACATGATCTCTTTTTAAGACACTGCCTACACTGGTAATGGTAATGATGGTGATATACCTCCTGATTTTGCACAGAGCTTAAAAACCTTCAGGATTTTAAGTGTCAGTGTAATCAAAACAAGAAATTATTTTCAATTTCTGTGTTTAAAGCTCTAGGGTCTGCTCTTTTCTTTCCTCCCTATTTTCCTTTTTTGAGAGAAAACACAACAAACACCAAAACCCCAAACCAACACATAAAGAACTACCAACTCCCCCCTGCCTAAATCCACACCTCTTACTCCCTGTTGTGGATTTAGTGGAGGAAAGTGTTAGTGGAATAGTGAATTCACCCTTCCCCAGCAATTAGCTGCCTTTTTGGTTGTCCGCAGAGCAGATAACCTGGATATCTGCCTGGCACAGTGTATAAGGCTACCTGTTATGGCAGCAGAATCTACATGGCACAGCTTTTGGCCCAGCTGCATTGCACTCTTCAAAACTAGCTTAAGAAAAGAGTGCAGATGTTCTTAATGAGATATGTTTGGCATCCTGTGTATACACAAGGAAGCAGAAAACTATGCAGTTTCCTGCTATCAATCAACAAGCAGCCTTGATAAAGGTATTGCAGAAAGACTGGTTTACTTAGGCCTGCTTAATGTCACACAAGTGCAAGCCATTTTGTCACTGAGTCATTGTGAGTTCCTTTTAAAAGAGCTTTTCTTAAATGCCAAACACTGTAAAATATGATGAATAAAGTTAAGAATTATTCCTAGTTAGGATAAATTAGAATTTAATTTAAGAAGTAATAATGTTTATGAATAATGTAAAATTATCCAACAGAAAGAAGGGACTATTGTTCTGGTTCTCTAATTGGAAGCCCAAATGCTTGATAGAGGGGTAGATGAGGACAAAGAAAAAGACTGTGGGCTAAGAAACTGCCTTTTATTTCCCCTTCCAGAATCCGACTGGGGGAAAGAGGAGAAGGAAAGTGAGTAGGTATCCTACATTTTATTTATGTATAAGACTGGTGTTTGCTGGACAACATCCGTCCTCCTGGGATATCTATGTAAAGTGAGAAACAAATGTTTGATTGATTGTTTAACAGCCACATCTATGTTCAGATGCCACTACCAAAATGTGAAGTGAGAGCATAAATAGTGGCAGAAAGGACTAGGTCATCTTCTACTTGTTGAAAACATCTAATATGTATGTACACTTTCTTTTTTAAAAATTAAAATATTCAGTGTTTCCCTTTCTATTGGATGTCACAAAGTAATAAGGTTCTCCCAATTACCAAGCTGACCTATCTGTTCCATGCAGGGCTCTAATTTAAGTCAGGGAGGGAGAAGAAAATGCCCTCCTTAGATATTTACCTCAGATTTTTAAATTTTACTTCACACATCTCTCTTATAATGCATTCCTGTGGTTTTGTTGGGTGAGATGATACTTAGTTTAAGAGTATCATGCTAAGTTAGTGACATTTCCTAGAAGCTGACTGCCTCCCTGCACAGATAATGAAACATTTCATCAGCTTCTCCACAGGAGACTGATCTTAACTTTTAACCTTTTTTTTTTCCTCCTGCTTGGACAAAGCAAAAAAGAAAACATCTTGAAAGTGTTTATGCAGTTTAAACAGTATTTTACCTTTCTGAAAAGTTTCACAGCTTTTGGTCTCACAGAATTAAAATTTCAAAGAATGGAGGGTTTGATGACAGCCAGGAAAGGACAAGACAGTAACTACTGCATGCTGCATTTGCACATGGGTAAAAACTGATTTCAGTTCTGTTATCAAATCATTCCCATCTATCTGTACATAGTTTCAAGTATTGCTTTCACTTAGTTCTTTAATGAAACATGCTGTGATTTGCAAAGTTCTAACAGAGGCATTGCTGTATAATTTGCAGCTTTCTAACGTAAATGCATCTCCATAAACAAATGGAACAATTTGACAGGTAGGAAGCTAGGGTTACATATATGTAATATAACAAATTTGGTGCATTATTATATATTTCCTGACACATGTATTTTATTAGCAAGAGGTTTTCAGTCCAGGGTATGTGTTTAAAAATCTATGTAATTAGTCAGAGAGAAGCCACTAATTCAATGAAGAAATTAGTAGTGAGACTGTATGGGTATTGGTCAGATGAGATTACTGTAGTGGTTTCTTATGACTTTAAAATCTATCGATCCAGGGATTTATGCAGTCAGAGGTGATTCAGAAACCTTGAAAAATTACTCTCACTCAGATGAGAAATATTAATTTCTAGATCATATCAAGTACAATTAGGAAAACTGAAAATCCTTTAGGTTGGTTACTTTATATCTGCTCTGAACTGAAGTTATTCCATACAAGTAAAACAAAGTGACTATGATCAGACTTAAAGGTTGACGTGATAGATTTGCCTCCCTCACCCACTCTTGATGCATTGTATTTGTTTTTCTCCAGCTGTACTATTATTCACTGTTGAATTGACAGAGAGCTGCTGCTGGACTTGTAATTCTGGATATTGGCTGTTTTGCATTCAGGGACAGAGAGAAAACAGGTATAAAAGACATGCATTTTGAGAGCATTAAGACTTATTTGTATTGTTCCTATCTTGGTTCTAATAACTATGAGTTTATAATGTCAGTCTTGTTATTCATCTGGCTTTTGCTACTATAGTAGAGCTGCAGTGTTCTTGTTAAAACCCAAGGTACTCCTTTAGTTAATGACACAAAGGCACTAACTACATCTTCTTTTCAGTATTCTCATTTCTGGTTTTAAAGTCTTATTTTGTTGTCTGTTTTAGTAACTTTTGCAGTGCCTTAGTCAGTTTGATTTTTTTATTTCTTGATGTTTATTTCTTGACCTCTTAGGAAGCTTTTACAGTTTTTCTGTACTTTCCTCTGCTTTTTGCTCTCTGTTGTCTTTATGTCTCTCTTAAAATGGGTAGTCATGTCAGTAGGTCAAGCCCATCTTTCTGCAATTGCATCACCCTTTCCAAAGTGATACCAAGTCTTCTCTCTGTTTTAATCCATTAAGTCTTCAGGCCTGTTGCTTTTACAGACATTTTGCTGAGCTTTGTGTGGGAAATATGTCCTATTGAAGTCCATGACTTGTTTTACCAGTCTGTTTTCATTTGTCTTTGAGCTTAATAGATAGAATGGTTTTATGACTACTCCACACGTGTTCTAGACCAGCTATTCTATCACATACTATTTAGTTTCA
>VWZD01001396.1:1712-50360 GCA_013396695.1 Sakesphorus luctuosus | reverse complement strand
TGAAAAATAGGAAGACCTCTTGCTGATTCAGTTGCTATGTGGTGAATAAATTTGCTAGCTATCACATTGAGAGATGGCTGATATGTGCTGATATTGTCCAGTTTACCTATTGAGAACACATTTTTCTTGTAATATAGCTATTGGAAACATTTATATATCCAGCAGTATTACAAAGATCATACAATTAAATCAATTTCTACGAGCCTGCAGCAAACCCCCAACAACACCTGATAGAATATCTTTGCAAGTTTTGCTGAAGTAAACTTTGAATAAAACAGATAACTTGCTCATACAATAAAACTGAATGATATTGAAACACTCAGATATTTATCAAGTGTTAATTCATCTTGGAAGCTATGACATTTAATTCTGTCCATTTCAGAATTAACCAATAAATGTAAAATGTATTTTATATACTTCAGAGTTCTGGGAGAAGGAAAACTGAAAACTGTCCTAAGCTAAAGTTTCAAAGTATTCCACAGCCTGGGTAATGTTTTAAGTCAGTTACCACCTCTTATCCTGTTAATAAAAGTATAACTTCTTGGTGACAAATACAGCAGTTGTTTATTTAACATATGATCCAATATAAATAGGAAATCATCCGAAAGATCCCTAGTGCAGTCTCATCAAATGTGATGGGAACATACTTAGTGAGTTGTCAGCATTTTCAAATGATGTTTCATGTGGCAAACTTAAAAAACTACCGAGTCCACAGAACAGACTTTGATAACCATTGTCTCGTCCTTTGCTTGCAGCTTCAAACAAAATACTCAGTGTTAGTGTGGATTGCACAAAAGCCTTATTGTTGCCTTCTTTCTTATTTAATAAGATGCACATCTTTTTCCAAATTAATACATACCAATTAACATAAATGCCAATACTGTTATGGGAATCATCCTAGTTTCTTAGAAATTTGAATATTTTACAGCAATTTAGATTAATTTAATTCAGTTTTTCAGAGACAAACTACAATCCTGCAAAGGGTCCTGCATTCTTTTTCCTTTCTCTTTCCATCAGCAGAAAATAAACCTTGTGCTTAACAATTGAGTTTATTTTTTATTGCTGTGCCCAAGGCAAAATCTCAGATTGGGGTTTGCAATCTTAGAAGACAGACAGATTTAATATACCTTGACAGGGTGAAAAAAGTTGCTTAAATTCAGATGTAAGAGATGAGCCTTTGTGTAACAGATGTAATCCTCACAATGAAATGTTTTTCAGGCACTCAGTTGCCCATGTTCTGATTAGAAGACATAAGCATTTGCTCTAATTGGCCTAACTGTAGTCACTACTTTTACTCAGATGCTTCCATTTTCCTTGCATTACTCAACCTAAAGTTATGTGAATATTGTACCCTATTTACTGACTTCACATATTTCTAACTAATTGCAGTATTTTTCTCAAACATAAAAATGTACTTTAAAAGACTGGAAATGAAAAGGATAACATTCTTAAATGCAGTAAGTAGCAATAATAAAATTATAGCTGTAGGCTACTAAAATGGAGTCTTTTTGAAGATCAAACATAGTGTCATGTTAGTGAGTATCAGGTGAGGTGTCCAGGGTTTCAATCTAGAAATACATTTGCAATTGTCTTTTGTCTTTATTTTCTAATTCATATTTAGGGGCTTTAAAGATCTGTTGTAACAGGACTCTTGTTACATTTAATAAGTGCCATGTTGATTGGCGTACTCTAAGTAGGCTTTTCAGTTTGCCTGTGGGGAAATTTAATATAAAAACATTCAACATTCTTTTATTAGTGTTTTTTACTATTCCCAGTCCCATCAGGCCTTTGGTGCAAGCAGTGTATTATTGAAAAGCTTATCTGTAAGAAGTGAGCCAAGGGGAAATTCAGCCTTTATTAATATTGACATCATGTTCCTGCACAATGGCTGTCTAAAGAAACTTTTCAATTGGATTTCAACTGCTTTGATGCAGTATAAATGGAAACAACTGAATGCATGATTTAACAGAGAACAGTGAAAAATGTTGCAGCCTCTATGCTCTAACATAAAGCATGTGTTCAAAGATACTGCGTGGCTGTATTCTGCAATGTTTCCAGTCAACTTTTAGTTAGGAAACCAGAAAAAAGAATTCTTTGCTTTAAGACGGGCTCCATTTAAAATGAATTTGATTTTTTGCAGTTTTAAGAACAAAGTCCTGTGAGCTTAGGTCTTGAAACCTGGTAAAGGGTTTAGTCCTATCTCACTCAAAAACCACTGCAAGTTTGCGGTAATTGTTTAATGGACCAGATGTCCTGGTAAGGCAAAAATTGCGTAGGATTTGAAGCTGGGAAGCTTCATTTTCTAGACTGAACTCTAGCTTCAAGCTAAAACTCCTGAAAGTGACAAACTTCCTGATAATAAATCTTTAAGAGAACTAGGGATATATATTCTACATTTCATTATATATGACATATATTCAACATTTTTATAAAGCATTTTTATAAAACATTTTTATATATACACCATTACAAACTAGAGGTGGAATGCATACTATATGGACTCGGTTTTAGAGGTATTTTAATTTGAAAAGAGCAGTGGAGAGGGAGAAGACCTGAAAGCATCTGAGCAAGAAAAGGGATATCTATTCCAGTTATTTTCTCATGCCAAGGAAGAAAGGATGGAAGAGTTAAAGCTGAATTCCTACATTGGCACAAGGCATGGGCATTGTGACCTCAACCCTCCTGCCGGAGGTAAGTCACTGTTCAATAAAGAATTTAAGATTTTCTGGGCCAGAGATGGAGGATATAATGAAGTCTGACTATAGACAGCTCACTAAAACACTCAGAACTACTTAGTCTCTCCAAAACCATATCTGTGTCTCTATTTCTGTTAGTGTCCTTAGTAGGTATTCTTCATTTTATCCTTGGGCCTTTTTAGGTTCTTATCCTGGCTTCTGCTGCAATAGAGTTAATTTTCTTCACAGTAGCTGACACAGTGTTGTGTTTTGGATTCAGTATAAAAATAATGATGATAACACACTAATGGTTTAGTTGTTGCTAAGTTGTGTTTATACCATATCAGGGTCTTTCCTGCTTCTCACCCCATCCCATCAGTGAGGAAGTTGGGTGTGCATGAGAAACTGACAGGATACACAACCAGGACAGGTGACCCCCACTGACCAAAGAGGTGTTCCACACCATATGGCGTCATGCTCAGCATACAAAGCTGAGGAGAAACTGCAGGACATGGAGGACATTTGGAGTGATGGTGTTTGTCTTCCCAAGTCACTGTTACACATGATGAATCCCTGTTTTCTTGGAGGTTGCTGAACTTCTGCCTGCCCATAGGAAGTGGTGAATGAATTCCTTGTTCTGCTTTGCTTGGGCATGCAACTTTTGCTTTACCTATTAAACTGTCCTTATCTCAACATGAGTTATCTCATGTTATCTCTTTCAGTTCTCTCCCCCATACTGCCAGGGAAGAGTGAGCAAGCAACTATGTAGGGCTGAGTTGCTAGCTGGGGTGAAACCATGACATCTGAAGTGTTTCTTTTTTTTCCTCTTTCTTTTTGTTCATAAGAACAATTGTACTCAAAAATCTGTCTTCCAAACAAGAGTTTTTCATTGTACTCCACATGACTTTCTGGTGTTTTATGCTGATACCTCCTGACAACCTTGTATATTGTAACAGAGTAATCATAAACACCTTATCTCAAATATTTCTCAAGATTTCTCTGTATAAAATATGTTATGTAGTCACTGAGGACTTCAGCTATGCATCACAGAGGGTGATCAGACAGATCGTGGTGTTGAGTGTTGCAGACTTGCAAGCAGGTTTTGATGGTGAGACCACATTATAAAATGTTTCCATTACAGCACAAACAGGCCCATGAGGAAGCGCTGTTATTAAATACAGAATATATTAGAGATTATTCTGTATGATTCACAGAGCTGAGTTGAGATGCTATTCCCCATTCTCCTACTTATTTCTGCTGCTTTTTGATTGTAATAGCTTTTTCAATGGTCTCATAAGGTGGCCTCTGAGATGTGGTTGTCTCAGAACAGTCACATGCTTTGTGAAAAAATGGAGTACTTCATGTTCTGAATTTCAAAATGTTTAAGAGATTATGTCATTGAGCCTAAGGGAAATGGAGAAGACCCATCATGATAGGCAGTCTTTTTCTGACTTTAAACTTCTTATTTTTTAATTTAGTAGACTCACAAGTCTCCAAGTCAGTGTAATTTAAGATAATGAAGATCCTAAAAGCAACAAAATGAACAGGGCATCAGGAAATAGCAATAAAATATTAGATCAGTTTATTTGCATGAAAACATGGAGCCATGATGGCAACTGTGATTTATGCAACATATACAATATGCTGGATATAGAACATGCCATAGGTCAAATGCAAAGGGAGAATATGAAGGAGGTAGATGCAGTTCTGATATTAGTTCTACTTCCCAGAAGTATTACAGTATTCTAGGAGCATTACATAAATTGATATCAACTGAGATATTTGACGGAGCTCTTAGCCTACAAGATAGAAAAAAAAAAGAGATTTAAAAATCAAAAGAAAGATTGATCTCCTTTGTTTTCTCTTAACCCCAATTTTGTTTTAATCTAGTAATAAGAATGAAAGACAAATAGATATCTTCAATCCAGAACATCATACTAAGGATTGAAAAATCTGAATGCTGCTCCAGCTAGAGGTCTGTTGGGCTTAAGCTGTCCATGAGGTTTTTTGCTTCAAATAAAAAAGTATTCGAACAACAGTATCTTAGGGCCTATGTAATTAAACTTTTCACAGCTTACTTGTGAGAGGAGATGTAGGCATTCATATCTTCTTGGATCTATTTTAGGCTTCTTAAGGTAACCATCTAAAATAATTGGAATTAATCTGTAGTTGTTATTTTTTTCAGCTATCTCCATTGTTTATACAGGGAGCCTAGGAAACAGATTTAGACAGTGGAAGAGAAATGTCAGAATATATCCTTGGTTTTTACATGGCCAAAGATACATGAAAGGAATATCTGCTTAACGAATTACCTAATCAGCAAGCTGGTAAAGATAGTAATCCCTTTAGCTGAAAAATACAGATATGTTACTTTCAAATGCACAAGCTTATTGACACAAGAGTCTAAGTAGAGGAAGATACTGTAAAAACAGTAACTATGGAGACATGTAGCTGATACAATACTCTGTATTGTCTAAAAATTGTAGAAATACATTTATTTGTTGGACAGCAATAAATAAAAATATAATTGGGCTGAGAAAAAAAAATACAAATGGCTTCCATAAGCAGTAAGTGTACCTAAAGCAAAACTTGGCAGGTCCCATTATACCACAGATTGTTTTTAAAGTCAAATAAAAGTTTAAATTAAGTACTGTTTTGTTAAGTCTCCTAAGGCAGTCCTCATTTTTTCAGAGATTATTTAGTTTACAAACTCCAGACATGATAGAAAATATAATATGCTCTATTTTTCTAAATGTCATCTCAGATGCATCACTTCTTTCCCCAATGAAAAAGTCCCAACAGCCTGACTATCTGGTCTTACTGACTCTTACATACTACCCCAGTGCACTATTTTGGACATTAACACACTTCAGTGAGAGTGATAAAGGGACTCTGTTCTGGAAGATGAGGCTTGAATCCTCTTTACAGGAGCCAGCTTAGTTTGTAACAGTTGTGCTGAACTTGAGTTAAGGGGAGTAACGAAGCAGTGATTGCTGCTAAATAAAAGTCAGCCTGGGAATGACCCAGAGACCAGGTTGAAGGGATCAGCAGTACTCACCTTACTGATGGCTGACCCCATCCTAGATCACACTTTTTTTTGAGAAAGACAAGATGAAGCCCTCTGGAACAAATGCAGGAAAAAACCCTATCAATTAAAACACTGTGGATAAACAGGGACCTCTGCTTCAGCACTCTCTCCAACCTTTTTTTAATTTATCAATATAGACATATACCAAGTAGCCTCTGCCAACATTAGTGAACTTTCAGCACTGCATTGCTCTTCTTTCTATCTCTGATTTTGGGAACACAGTGCTGAAATATCCATTCTAGCTAGAACAGGACCAGTTTAAATTACTAGATTTTTTTTCCTCTCTCTGCCAAACGAAAGCTACTTCACTCTTTTTGGATCAAAGCTGGCTTTGGCGGCTGTATAATCATATTTGCATTTGTGCTTGAGATAATAAATCCAGCCAGATCCATGCTGTCTCTGAGCAGAGTCAGCCAGAGTTGTGGCAGTTCACAGCATGGCTGGTCCATAAAGCAGGTACCTGAAAAACAACTGTGACTGTATGAAAAAATGTTTGTGCCTTCTGGTCTTACATCACTTTATTACTTTACAGGCTGCAATTTTTGCTTGCGAAGAAACAAAACAAAAGAGCCCCACCCTGAGATGAGAACACTTGGTTTCTGAGAATAAACATAATTACTGCTGTGTATTTTAGACTACAGTAAATTAAAAATAGAACACTAGTATCTCAGGGGAATTCTGTCTTTTACAGTACCAATTATGATTATATAATTATCCAGGTATTTAGAAACATAGTTCATGTGGTGTGGAAGAAAAAGTGTTTCTATACTTAATAGAGTTGGCTGCACACTGCCTTAAAGAGCTGTATGATTTCACTCTTGAGTTTTTGATAATCTCCAGATAAACTTATTTTATAAAGTAGGAGAGTGTATTGCCATGAGGGATCTCTAAGAGCTTCACAATGCAGTTATTATATAAATAGTAGCTATGAGAAATCAGTCAAGTTTCCAGAGTGACACATGAGATTCAGCAGGCTCATGGTCCACAGAATTTAAATTAAGGCAATTCAAGATCTGGCCTTTGTGCTCATTCCACAAAAGGATGACAGAGATTTTTATTTGTCTTGGGACTTTCCACAGCTTTGTCTTGTGTCCAGTCAAAAAAACCTTTTTCAGGTAAAATCTATGTTTATCAGATCTAAATTGAAAGCAGAGTGTTGGCATATGGAGGAACATGCAAGGAAAGGAGCAAGGGCATGTGAAGGGCAGTTTAAGTTTGGAACTGGCAGCAACAAGTTGATAGGGACGAAAAGGAAAAGCACCTGAACTTGCCTCAAAGCTCAGCACGAACTGTTTCCACCTTGACAGTGTCCAAGTAAACTTTTTTCCACCGCCGACTCTGGCTACAATGTTAACACCCGAGTAGGTGTCAGCATGTTCTGTGGAGAGACGGGGGGACACCTCTCAAGAAAAGGGATGTAATCCTTTCCCAGTGTGTTTTTTGTTGTGTGGTACTTCTTTCAGTAAGGCATGTCAGGCCTGCTCTTTTGGCACTGGTTTCGAAAAAGTCAGCAGGTCTCTGAAATTCTTTGTTTTCTACTGATTATCTTATCTAATTTCAGGGAAAAAGATTTAATTCTTCTGGCGAAAAAATACAGAATGCTTAAAAAGAAAATACATGCAATTATGTGAATCCTGTCATACATTGTGAGTGGGGAAAAAGGGGCAAATTAAAGACAGCATGAAAGAAGAAAATTACAAATATAAAAGAGTATTGTTACTTATTTAGCAAAGCATCAGGTTTGCTCTCTCTGTCTTCCCTTCTGTGAAATAAGCACAGTTTAATTAGCGTGGTTAAAGAAGAGAAAAGAGAGAGCTAAGAATTTTGCAGGGATGTATTCAAACTGTAGACTCCTGTACTGCACAAAGGAAAGTGGAAACTTCATAAAGAGATTCTTCTGCCATGAAAGACTTCTGTAAAGCAAAATAAAAATCACAAACTCACACTCATAAAAGGTTATAATTGAAACTTACAGTATCACTTATGATTAATAAATACTGAAACACATAAAGTGTCTGGTTCTGTTATGGAGCACAGTGTGTCTCCAACAATAGAAAATACAGTTTCATAAAAAGGGAAATTTTAATGAGAATCTGAAAACCTTACAATTTTATAGTGCTACTTTCTCCAAGAGTTTAAACCATCCTGCTTTCCTAACACCAAACTCCAACAAAATCCCCTTAATTGGAAGTTGGGACTTATGAACGATAAACATGTAAGGTTGTTAAGCCACACACAGAAAGCTACTAATGAGGGTGTCAAAGCTTCCAGCAAATGATGCTAAAGATATTTTATTATATATGAAAGCATTCTGCTAACTTGCAATGATATCTTGGAAGAGTTCTTTTTAAATCCCTGAAAACTAAACAGCAGTGGAAAAGCTAGAAAGCCTAAAAAGTATTACAGTTCATCATAAGTCAGACTTGGATACAATAGATTAGCTTGTAAATCAGAGCTGTAGAATCGACTGCAGGATAACTAAAACAGCGGATGCAGTACTATTTGCAAAGGAACTACAACTCCAAACAATGCATCTCACCAATAGAAAACAAACACATTAAAAGAAAGGAAATTAGTGAAGTCATTACACAAACCCAGCTGGGAACCCAGCTGTTCAAAGATGAAGCAAACTCTCTAATTCTTGATCTTTGGGAGTGTCTAATTAGAAAACAAACTAAAAATTTGTTCTCCAAGACAATATTAAACTAAAAATAAAAAGAAAGCTTCCTTTCAGAATCAGATTCCTCTGCTGTGATAGTGTAGGATTTTGGAAGGCTGAATAACCAAGCAAAAGAGACGTGTTACTGCTGAAAAGTTACAGCATAAATTATGCTTAAATAAGGGCTGCAATGTACTCAGGCATAATATTTTGAAGTATCTATGAACAGCTTTTGTTTTGCAACTTACCTATTTGCTTTTACCCCCTGTTTGAAACAGCAAATAGATAATTTGACACCCTACAGTGTTAATCACCTTTCTTGAACAATCCCATCAGGCAAGTATTGCACTGTTAAGAACATATTGGCAAATTGTTGTCAGGACCAAAGACACTGTACCTTCATCTCAGGGCTGCCTTACCTGCAGGAGATGCAGCAAAGCATGTTTGTTTTACTACAGAACTGTGGTCTCAACTTTGCAATTCTTTATTTTCATGGCAATACTTCCTTGATATTGATAACTTAATGCGAAAAGGAATAAGCAGGTTATTGCAAACATAGGGATCAGATGGGCAGAAACAGGCAGGAGAAGATAAAGAAGACTGGATTTGAAATTGTTTTGGGTTGAGCTGGCAAAATGCCAACTGCCCAAGTACAGAGAAAAAGAGTCCTCCTCCCCCCAACCAGCCAAAGGGAGAAAGAAGAGGGAGAGGGAAAAAAAAAACTTTTAAAGCCAGGTTTCTTCTGAAACTAACTACATGTATTTATACAGAAAAGAGAAAATTAAGAGAAAACTACAATATAGCACACACAAGTTATATATAACTTCTCACTCCCTAATAAGCACAGATTTTACCATTCTGACTACAAATCATTCTAAAAACAAAGTCGATTTCCCAAAGACAAACTTAAGCAAAGAGAAGAACTAAGAACAAACATTTTACTTCCCTAAGATAACATGATGGTGAGCCGATGCTGTGGGCTTGGGCCTGTCCATCTCTCCTGGGACAGCACAGTGTCTGCTCTGTACCTTGGCCAAAGTGAAACTGAGCTAAGCCACTCCCACACACTGGATTTTACTCCTATTGAGATGATGTAAGATGGTATGAAATACAACATCATTGGCTAGAAGAAGTCAGCTGCCAGCTAGCCCAGCCCAGCTGAAGGCAGCTGACAATTTCAGGCCCAAATCTGAATTCCCAGGCCCAAACTTAGGCCCATCAGCCAAACCCATGACAGAAATAGATAAGGATACACTAACTGGGGATATGTAACATTACTTCTGACCATATGCATTAGCAGCTTGAAGATTTTCAAGAAGATAAATGTAAAGATAAAGAGATTTTCTGAGAGAGATGACCTATTTAATCACTCTTCAGTTTTACAATAATTGTCATTAGACTCAGTGAGAAAGCTGAATTTCAGACCCTTTTCCCAACTGATTTCAAAACATGTCTCAGATGCATATTGTTCCCACAATGCTCTGAAACAGAATTTGTTTCAACTTTTTCAAAATGTTGCCTCACACTGTATGCTCCTGACATCTTTAAAATCTATTTGCTGTTCTTATTACCTTTAGTATACCTTAACTAATAAAAAGGCAGAATTTATGTCAGTGTAATGGTCATGTTTGAATGGCAGTGGTAAAACAATTTCCCCAATATGACTTGGTTGTATGGTGCAATCCACTGATTTTCTAATACAACCATTAAGAATCCAGGTAAGGTTTAAATTTTCTGAGTATTTAGTGCAAGGAAATGATCTTGAGGCATCAAGAATAGTATAAAAAAATTATATGAAGTATGATTGTACAGTGAATTTTTTTTTAATGTGCACTGACTTTTTAAGAATGCTATGTGTATGCTGAATATTATGCTGAATACTCAGCGATATTGGTGTTAATCCTTCAAAGAGTATATCTTTTTAGATTATATTAATAAAACTTTAAATAGCTATAATAAAAGAAGCATGTGGGCTCCCTTTTACAGAAACGTATTATCCATCACTAGACAGATATTCTGCAGGTTAAATTAATTGAAAGTATTTTATTAAAAGACCTTACCAGTATGTAGCTCTTTCATCCCTCCATTGGTTCAGCCATTCATTAAATTAAACTCTATCTTCCTTCTGAGTTTTCAGCCTACCCTATTGCTCGGATTTAATCCACATTACAAAGATTTAAGTTTGGAGGAAATCTTTTGGGATCCAAAGATGTGGGAGCCTGCTACATTTTTTTCCCACCATGTCTGTATTATATAAGCTGTTCAGCTTGCTCTTTCAGTCTTCCCCTCTGATGCCTGGTCATCTCCCCTGTCAGGAAGCAAGATATACAAATAATCTTGCTAGCAGTCAGACAGATGCCTGTGATTGCGTAGTGGCCATTTTCCAAATTTCAGGATAGATAATTATGAGCAAGAAAGAAATTTTGGAACAACTCAGGCAAAATCTCTTCTGAGATGGCCCATCCCAGTACAGCCTGCCTGAAGGCTCTCCAGAAGCAGTTTTCACTCTGAGCCTTATCTTGATGAATCTATCCTGAATAATTCTGTTAAAAATATAAACTTAGAAATATTGAGATTATGATGCAGAGGATTGCTACTTGATGATTTTAAAAAGTCTTGGTCCTTAACTAGCATTAATTGACATTAAAGTAATCAGTGAACTAGGTGGGCAGCTGACAAGAGATCTATCCCGATCTTGTCATTTTTCTAGAAAAGACATGTTTCTGGTTTTTTAATCCATCCAATGACCTCTTCTTTGAAAAAGCTCAATGATCAATAAGAAAAAAAAAACCTTTTGGAATTTAAAACCACATATAAATACTTAGCACATACACAGGCAGTGACCGCTCAAGTATTTGATATTTTATTTGGATGATAATCAACTCTTCTTTAAGCTTTCAAACAACTTTCTAAGAAAACTGATTCTACCAGGCTGGAAATAAAAGATGTCATCTAAAACCAGTTTGTAAACCTAATGGGTTGGTAAAAAATTAAATTTCTTAGCAATTATGTAGTTCAAGGGACATAAGTGTACTTGAAATTTGGGCAAAGAACATGGGGTTTCTGTGCAATTCTACACAGGAAAGTGATCTTGCAAACTGAATATGATTCCTAAATTATCCCTTCACCTTGCTATTCCATCTTTTTCCACCACCTAGAAATTTTTGGGGTTTGAATATCTCGTTCTTTCTGTTTTCTTTCCTCCTACCTGTTTTAATTTGCCTTGCATTTGTTTGCCATGTCTCATTAAGAATGAAGTCTCTCCAGGGCAGGGAGCTTGTCACATATATTTTTATAAAATTCAGCCCAAATATATGGTATTATATAAATGATTTTAATTTAAAAAATAATAATATTTTCCTATCAAGTCTGATTTTGAGTTTTGTATTCAATTTTTCTTTATTATATTTCTTATGTTTTTGCCAAAGTTGTGGAATTTTTATTCATATTCAAATACTTACCTTTCCTTATCAAATGCCAGAACTAATTTCCTTTACTTAAGCAGCTGGTTTTCCTATGAGAAGTCCCAGTTTCAGGGGGAAAATTCATAGGCCCAATGGAAGTAATACGAATTTTACCATTTACTTCACCAGGGACAAGATTTCACCTGTGCTGTGAACTGCTGTTAAGCTGACTGCAAGGAAAACTGATTCCAACTGAATGGGGCTGAATTTACAAACTATTGCCACTTTCATTGATTTCATTGTGTAAAACTCATTTCCAGTGATATTCGGTATCACTTTCTTTGACTTTTATTTTTCTTTATGGTATTTACGATATTCTCCTTTGTCTTCAGCTGTGCACATTCTTTAGCAAGAAGGTTGGTTTTGCCTGACATTCACACTTTGGCAGATGAACTTCTGCTGTTCTCTGAGCTTCACTTTTCTTATGCCTTCTTCACCCTCTGTTTTCTTTGGGTTGTGTCCCTACTCCCCTCCCCCCGCCTTTTAGTGATCTCAACCTTTCACAAAATTTTTCTTTTTTCCATCTTAGGTACCCCATATCTGCTCTCCTACTCCCACATTGTCTAGTAATAGCATTCTATTTCTTTACATGCACTACTGAAACACAAAATCTCATCTCCAGAAGAAGCTAAATATTATCGTTATTATTACCCTTACTTTCCAAACAGGAAAGCAAAACAGAAAGGCAAAGTGAGTAAACAAAACAAGAGGAAGGATCAGTGTTTAGTTCTGGGATTAACACACAAAAGACAATCTGCAATTTGTCCCATGTCTGAGATTTTCTCCTACTATAGGGATATCCATCTCATGGCTGTGGGATTATATTGCCGACTAGACTGAAGCAGGCAACAGCCACATTGTCATTTTGCAGCAGCTTGTGCTGCTTCCACTGTTTGTAGCTCACAGAAGGGCCCCTATGAAATCAGGGATTAAGTATAAATGACACTGAATAGGTTGAGATTAGTTTTGGGAGTCATAGCATCCAGAAACTCAAGAGGGTCCAAGCGTTACAGACATCAGAGTGTGTGTCTGACACACAGACCTAACACTCAATATATGCTGGCAGTCTCTGTGCAAACCACGTTGTATCTCTGTTTGAGAGGGAAAAAAACACTCCAAACCCCCCAAAAAAATAAAAATTAAAAATTAAGATGTCCTCCTAAGTAATTTCTTAATAAGTGTGGTTGCTTATGAGAATATTTTCCCTCCCTTTTGTTGATTTTTGATATTAATGCTGACACATTTCTGTTGGCAATGGGTTTGCTCTATACTAGCACAAATATAAAATCCTACTTCAGGAGGAAAGAAAGGTGAATTTTAATAAAACTGAAGAATAACCACAGAGGGTGTATGTTTCTTTTAAACATTATACACAGCTGTTGTAAATTTGGCAAAGATGTGTGCCAGAAAGATACATAGCTGATACTACAAACTGTGTTTCACCCTTTATTCACTAACAGCTGGTAAAATGGTATTTAAGAACAGTTTTGATTTAATCTAATGAGAAACTATGTTGCCATGTATTGTACTGCCTGCAGAAAATAATTGGACAAACATTGATTTTTATGTTACTATAATAGTTTCATTTTCAATGAAGAGGAATTTATATGCATAGTTATTTGCTACCATTCCTCTCTCCATATACAGACTAGAGATTTGCCAGCAAACAAACCAAACCAACCAAACCAATCAGTCTTGAAATGCAGTTTAGCTATTCAACTGCCAGAACTGGGAAAGATCTCCCTTAAGATTTCAGATTTATATTCAGCTGATGTAAGACTAAGCTAGTGTCAAAGGAAACCAGACAGTGGGATCTAGAGAGAGGCAGAAAGAATTTAAGTCATAGAAATACCACCATAAAAGAAGCATAAATAGAAAACAAATCATGGAGCATAGCATAAACCAGACTTTGCTGTTCAGTTTCATATATACACCAGGTGTCATTTGAATTATTAAATGTCTGACACATATTTTAAGAATGACATAGTTTTTAAATTCACTGAGACAAGACAGCAGGCAGAACTTAGTATCCACAAGGGCTCTGACTCAAAGTAGCTCTGTTCCTCCATTGGTATGAATACTATTAGAATTTTGCTTAATGTATGTCAGTGTAAATCAAGGTTAGAGTCAGGTCTAGAAGTATATGTTTACACACTGAGAAAAAAATCAAGCAATGACCCTCAATTATTCACACTGGTTAAGTGTTACTTACCATTTTGCACTACAACTAGCTCTGTCAAGGGTGTGGTACACATCTGAGAGCAAGTCAATGACCTCAATATCCAAATCATACAACATGTTATCCCTTCTCCCTCAACAGCCTCCTACTTTGTCCCAAGGGACCTGTCATTCTTAAGCACCCTATCTTCAGGTACGCATTTCCCCTCAGCTTTATGTTATATGTCATTAATCTTGCAGATGGAAACACAACTGCTCACCTCAATTCAGATCCTTCAAACTGAAAGTACACATATAAAAATAAAAATGCAGTACAAGAGCCACAGGGAGACTTTCCAGGAAAAACATGTGACTAGCCCATAGAGGAGCATCAGAGAAGCTGGCCCAAACCAAACCTGCGTGGTGGTGAATCAGTGTGTGCGTTCTGGTCTGGTTGTCAAGGATCAGTTCCATAAATGTGCCAGTGCCAATGTAGCCATCGGTGCCACCATGAAGACAAAGTTTTCCTTTGAGGTTTACATGGAAGTGCAACTGCCAGTGAAATAATGATGATAAGACCAGGGGTCTGGATATGTTGCCTTTCCTGCAACTAAAAATTTAATCCAAATCAAAAATGTTTGGTGTAAAATGGTTCAATTTTCCTCAGTGTGATTGTTTCTCCATCTTGTAATCTATATTCCAGGACTATCTTGCCATCTGCATAGCAATCTATACAGAAGAAGAATCATAATTAGCTACCAATGAAAGCCTAAAAATTTTATTGCTTATAGTGTTGCTTCTGGTCATAGAGCCTTGAAATATTCATGTGTTGGCTGCTCTCTGATAGATCTTTGTATTTAATGTCTTTCAAAATACACATTGCTTTCAATGTTAAATCTCAGTACTAATACTAATGTCCTGCTCAGTCCAACTTTACAGCAACTAACAACTAACTTAACAGCAACTTCTGGGTCTCAAAATCTAGCGAGACAACTGATGTACACACTGTTCAGATATTGCATTATTTTACTTAAGATTTGTTCTTTCATTTTCTCCAAATTTTAATAATGACTTCCCATTTATTTTTGAATTGGAATTTTATCTTCTCTGTTTTTTTTTTCTGTGGTTTTTGTTTGGTATTTGTTTTTTCTTTTTCTTGGAACTCTTTCTTCTGTCTTTTATAAACACAATTTTAATTATGATCTGCAGTGGAAATGAGTGTGACTTCTATCTTTGTACTTTCTCTTTTGAACTCAATTGTCTTCTAGGGAGCTACAGCCTTGTGTTGTCTATATTTTATCTTGCCTCCACTCTACAGAGAAATCTGACTTTCTGATGTGGGACCACAGACTTTCATAAATGGAGGTAACTCATTAGAACTTGTTTTGGAACTACAGAAATCACTTTGTTCCTTCTAATGCAACCTAAGGAAAACATACACTGGGTGCAAATTCCTTCAGGCTTTTCTCTGTTCAGTTTAGCCCGGTCTCCTATGGCTTAACCTGTTCTGCCCATTGTCTACAGCTGAGATGCACACACTAGTTTAACATCCTGAGTACTGAAATACGAGAAGAGTATAAGAAACCCTACATTTATTTCTTATATGATTCTTCCATGGGTGATTTAAATCTGTCCATATTTTAGAGTTTTCGGGAAGTTATTTTGCAGAGGCTGGCTTAGTAATGCACACCATCAGCTATTTCAGAACAGTTTTACATGTTTCCAACCAGGCTTTTCCCCACATATTAAGAATGAGCCCTGTCATGTAGTCATCCTTTGGATGATTACAACTTCAGCTTAAGTTTATTGGGACTTTTGAGTATAACTCTATTACATGATGAAAAGCACTCATGACATGTGATACCCATTAATTTGGGAATTCACAATTTAATACTTTCAGTGTTATGCGTGTCTTACTTATTTGCAAATACATTTCAAAGTCTGTTTACTTGTGCTTATAATGACATTATGCTGAGAATATTTCCCCCTCAAAGGAATTTATCATATTTTGTTTACTATTACCAACATGTTTTTTGAGCTGTTAGTCTGAAACAAATATTTAGACAAGTGAAGGAAGTAGTATTATTATTTCTCCCATTGCACATTAGTAAAATGTAAAGCACAGTGCACCTAGATTGTTATCTGTTTCTGATGAAGCTTATGATTATATTTTCTGGGTTTAGTTTGAAAGCTAAGACATCTGTTTATCTGGTGCATACAGAATAACTCTCATGTCTCTTCATCTCTAAAATTTTCAAAGGCTTTCATTCTGTTTTAAATCCTTTGAAGAAGCAGTAATCAAAGACAAAAATTATCAGAGGTACATTTTTGTTTTCCAAACAATGAAAATAACAACACTCATCCTACTCTGATTTCAGGCACTTGCATTGAAACTTCAAACCTGGAGATTTGCTACACAAATCAAAAATAATATGGGTAGCAGCAAACTCCAAAGTGCTGGCTGGATTACAGTTAATATGGGTATACCCCCCGCCCCGACTTCAATTCATCATATAAATTTAAAACAGGCATTTAAATAATAAAGACCAATAAGGCAATGCAAAGACATCAAAAAACATATCCCATCACAGCATGACAATGCATCAAAGTTTTTTTCTTCTCCTTTTTTATTCAGATAAAGAAGTTGGGGAGAATAACGGTGAAATGCCTTTGTAGCACAATAGCAGTCTGAAAACAGAATATTGAACAAACACTATTTTGCCAGTCAAAACTAATTTTCAATTTCAAAACTTGGATTGAAACAGTATTTTGCAAGAAAGGAATCAATATATTCCTGTAAAGAAATTGGCATTGCAGTTGAACTGTTTTAAGTAAGATTTTTTTCCTGCCAAATCTCTTCAAATTATAGTTTTAATCAGCACTTGTGGGGAAAACTAACAGAGATCTTTGCTGAAGAACTGAAAAGTTCTATGCTTTCCTTTTCTTACTTCTACACACACCTCCAATATGACCATGCCATTTGCAATAGCCTTTGGGCAGAAGAATGAGTATATTTCATCAAGTTAAAAATAGTGAGAATATGTGAAATGTTTCTTCAAAACCTCTAATTAACTTGTGGCAGATTTGAGTGCCATGGGTAAAAACCCACACAGGCTTGAAGTTCAAACATGATCATTAAATATTTGCCTATTATCTTTTGTCTTATTAGAGATTAGCATGATTAGAGATAGTTAAGAACAAATGCTGTAGTCAGTGACAGGATTCCTGCTGCCCAGCTTTAGATCCTTGTGCTGTAGTTGCCTACTTTACTAATCCTCCTTCACAGTCAATGCAGAGAAACACAAGTTGCCAGTCTACTACTCCCCTGACCTGTTGTAAACTTCTGTTTTAAGATGAAATGGATTGCGGCCCCCGAGCTTGAATGGCTCGCTCCCTGGTAGCTCACATCCACATGATGTAAGCCTGTATTTGGTCAAGAGGGTTTCATGTTAAGTGTGTGCATTTCCTTCTGCTTTCATTTTGTGGCAGGTCCCTGGAGGCCCCATATATGAACTGTAGATCAAATAAATGGGAAGGGAAGGGAAGGGAAGGGAAGGGATAGTGCGGGAAGGGAAGGGAAGGGAAGAAGAGAGAAAGAGAGAGAGAGAGAGAAAGAAAGAAAGAAAGAAAGAAAGAAAGAAAGAAAGTTAACTTTTCTGAACTTAGCATGGTTTTCAATTAAAGGCACATTCCTCATTGCACTCATCAATATTCCCACAGCTGTCCAGTCCCTGAAATATTGGAAGAAAGAATGTAATACAGTATAATTTCAGTCCACAGGGATCATTTGAAGGGCAAATCAGATTTCACACAGGGTCACAGTCCTACAGGTTCAACTTTATTTGTGAACTCTGTACTTGTAGCCCTGCGCTCTGCACTCTCAGCAATGTTATGGGACTCTGATGGGTCACTGTGCCAAGATCGTGCAGCCTTGTCATGCCTCTCATCACTTTGGATACCAGTTTTACAAATAGCATGCAAATTCTATCTTCACAGATATATTGACCAGGAGGAGATAACTGAAAGTATTGCCTGCTGTGCTGGAAAGCATACAGTAACTTTCAACGATGTCAAGATTTTTGACCTGACAGCTTTTTGTGGTTTGTTACTGATATGTATCTAGCATGGAAATGAAAAAAAACCCCATCATCTGTTATGAGTAGCTAGGAAACTGTATTCCTTCCTCTTTTTTTGGACAACGTTGTCTTCCTTTGTCTTTAAATTCTCTTTTTAAACAAGCATAGCTTGATTAGATAAATAATGATCAAAATAGGCTTGAGCAGAAGCAACTTTCGGTTCATGTAGTAACTATGACTATGACATTTAAGTCTATTTCCCCCAAAGAACACACACACATATACACACACAAAAATTGCAAGCCATAGAATTTTTCTAATTTTAATTGTTTAAAATAAGCTTCTTGTTCTCCTTTGTTTTAAAAGCTCAGTGCTATCACAATCCGTCTTTGAGAATGCCATGTAATTTACTTCATTTTACTAGTTTTAAAAGAATTGCAGCAAGTGCTAAAAGTGGGAGCTTTTCTTCATGTTGATCCAGGACAACATCTTCATTGTCAGTGAAGTGTAGTTCTGGCTCTCAGTCCTGTTGGCTCAACACTCACAGCCCCATCGGTGACTCAGATTGTGGCTTTCAATGGGTTTGACATGATTTAAGCCCAAACTACTACTCAAAGTGCTAATTTTCTCAATTCTTCCTCTACCCACATATTCGACTCCCCCACCACCCATTAGCATTTATGTAAAAGGAATTGATCCAACTAGAAAGTTTTGGTATTTGGGAAGTTGGGTGTTGGATCAGTTCCCAGATCTGGCTTGCAAGGTAGCCATAAGATCTCATGTGCTGGCACAAGGGAAATGATGGGAATAGACAGAGAGGGGAGGATGGAAGGATCATCTCCTTTAACATAGTTTCATACTTAGGTTAAATCAAAGTGTTCGTGAAAACACAGCCTAATTTAATTCATATTTCCAAGGTCCTCAGTGTTTCCAAGATAGATGAGTGACTGTCACACTCTCTGACTCTCACTTCTACCTCCCTCCCCTCCATCTGGGAACAACCTCAAGATCCTATAATCACAGCAGCAAAAGAGCCCTCAAAAGCATATTTGTCTGTCAGCTGGGTTGTTGACTTCAATTAGAAGCATGAGGAGTTTTGTCCTGTAGGTCATAGGTAGATTTTCCTAGCCAGATTGGGTTGGCTAACAAATCTATTCATGTTCTGTGCCTTTACCTACATGATTTGATTTTTGGGGGAAACGGAAATTGCAGTAGGGTGAGCTATACATATCTTATAAACTTGATCTAAATGGAAAATAAAGAATTAAAGAAAAAACCTAAGTAATTATTATGAGAAAACTTGAGATTTTGGGCTACAGTTACAAAAAGTGTTAAATGCAAAAGATGAGAGAAATCAAAAGTAAAGAAGGAAAGTGAAGAAAACGGAATACATATTATTTTTAATATACTAGCATAGTGAAAATAGTGCCATGAAACATCCAAAATATATTGGTAGTCTTTCTGCCTCAAATGGACAGATATTCTTTTAAACCCCATGAATAATTGTGTCTTAATAAAATTAATTGTTAAGTTCAAAAATATTAAGAAAGCAACTTTTGTATGTATTTGAATATCAAAAGCCTATCTTCTATAAACCAATATGCTAGTAAGTATTTAGAGAGAGAGAGAGAAATAAACCTGACTGATGTCTTTATTGACTATAATTCTAAAATCATAGATGGCTAAAAATTTTTTTTCCCCACAGAAAATCATCATTTTGCCTTTTGGCTTTCAGCAGGTCTTGCTCCCTCCTCTGCCCTGGGCATCTGTTCCCCTCTCCACCTAGAAGAATATCCCACTGCTCAGTTACAATGTACATGTACAAATCATTGACCCAAATAACAGCTCAGGTGTATTTGGCAGCTCTTTAAGAAACAGAACACCTGGGACTGTGAGATCAGGAAAGAGAGCTATTTTTTTAATAATTTGGAAAAAAAAAAAAGGGGGGGGGGCTGTTCAGAAGACAGAGTTAACAACCAATAGCTAAAATAGATTTTGGACCCTACACCTGAGAGAATTTTTGAGTGTTATTCATCCTGCCTCTTATCCCCTTCGCCATTTCTAGATGAGTCTTCTTAGGAAGGGAAAGCCTGATCTGTTTAACTGTCCCCCAGTGTTGGTCTTTGAGTATTAATAAAGCATCCCATTTCTGACAGTAACAGGCTTTCCTGAAATGCTACTGAGCAACACTGATTTGCATGTGAAGATGAGAAAAAAGGCATTTTCAGCAATGGGCTTGGATGTATATGGGGTTTAATCCTATTCTGAGCTAGGCACATGAAAATGAAGGCATTCAAGTGCCTAATGTGTCTGGCGTAATTTTAAATGCCCTAGGCAATGTCTGTATCAGGAGGTCCTGAAAACAGAGAGGAGCACTCTTGCAGTGCTCAAGACTGGGTGTGCGCATCATGTGGATCTCATGTATTTTCACTTTGGGCTATCTCTAATCTGGTCCCACAGGATGAACTTGGTGTGTTCACATGGACAGCATCTTCCAGTTTAGTTTACACCCCCAAGACCAGATTTAGCTGCTTTGGAACCAGTTTGTAACATAATGGGAACCACAGCTTAGAAAAGGGGACCAGTAGGAGATTTGTTTCAGAAATGCGCTCCTGATCCAAACACTGAGGCATTTAGGCAGGCAGATAGTTGGGGACTGAAAGACGTGTGCCTTTCAGGAGGAATATTTAGAACGTGGGAAAGATATTCTAGCATGTCTACAATTGCACTAACACCTCTGCCACTCCCTAAAGGGAAGAGAATTGGATGAATACATCTGATGGCAAAATCAAAGCAAATCTGAGCCCTGTGCATATGTTGACCAAAGCAAGCAATCCCCTTAGTGTTTCTCTCTGGGAAAGCAGACCTCCATGACAGTAAATGAGGTATTTATATATATTTGCACAGAGTCTTTTTATTTTAACTTCTCTGTTTGTATAGTCCTATGAACCTCTGAGAATTATCTGTATTTATCTGCCTGAGTCTTCCCATTTGGTTTTGTATCTCTTCAGTTCTATCTTTTCTTTATTTCCAGAAGTCTGCATGGCAGCTTTCCAATTGTATTTATCCACTCCAACTAATTGAGTCACATAAATGCAAGTAATTTGAAGCATTATTGTGAGAGATTTCTGTTTGCCTCTTTAATTAAGCAGTTGTTCACAGGTGCATACAGTTACAACAAAATTAATTGATAGCTTTATATTGCAGTTCTTGAGTCTGCTGCTATTTGGTGCTTGTGAACAGTGACATTATATACTGTATGTCTTTTGTTGTTCATAGGGAACATTTCTCATCTTCCTTCAGAAAAGGTTAGGACAGATTGACCTATATATTGGAAAATCTATCCAAGCAGTAATGGTAATTTTCTTAAGAAGGAAACAGAGCAAATGTTTATTTATGGAGTAGTTTATTACCAATGGGAAGAGCTGCAACCCTGCCCTATTTTTCTGCATCCATAGCAAGTATGTTGAATGTCAAAAATCATTGCTAGGGGAAGATAATGATTTCTGTGAAAATTGTGGGCACTTAATTTATTGTTGCCAGGGACTTCATTACCTTACCCTTATAGGATTATTAATATTTTTTTAAGAGATCCATTTTTTGGTTAAACTAAAACATCAAAAATGGTACATGCAAATAGATTTTAGCAACAACCTCAGAAAACTTTAGAAGCGTAAGTGTGTAAGTCTCACTATATTCTATATGACTGAATACCTAACTTCAGGCTACCAGTAATGGAAAAAAGATAGGCATAAGTTCAAGGGCAATTAGTAGAATCATAGGATCATAAAATATCTCAAGTTGGAAAGGACCTGTAAGCATCATCAAGTGCAACTCCCTGCTTCTCACAGGAGCATAACTGTACAGAATTTTACATAACCACAAAATATTTCAGTTTACTGTTAAATAATCTTAAATTTTTAGTTATGGCAATGGATAGAAACAATCAATGTAGTACTAAGAAGCTGTGCAGAGGAAGTAGATATGAAAGCTATTTCACAATGTGTGTGCTAAGTCTCCTATTACTCGAGGCTTTGGATTTCAGTTTTTGGCATTACATTCCAACAAATCTTTTGCTTCTTTACTTTTGTTGCTAAGTAAGGTCATCCACCATTATCAGTATGATTCAAAGTCATGATTCTTCTATGGCTGTTTTGACTTTGGTCTTGCCAGCAGATGGATTTAATCTAAAATAAGACTAACTTCTCACCTACTCATTTTCTCTTCAAATCCTCCTTTGTATTTTGACAAGAGATTGGAAGTTGAATTCCTCTTTACTATCTCTGTAGTTGCCTGCTCCAGTGGTTTCCAAATGTTAAAAGCATAATGACCTCACTTTCTTCCTTCTGCTTTCTGTTACCTTCTTACTTCTGTTACCCTTGACTTCTTTCCCAACTGCCATTAATTCTTCATTTAATCAGCAGAAAAAATTCTAAAAGCATTCCCTTTCTGCTTCTGCAAATACAACATTTCAGCCAATCTAAAGCTGGAATTTCCACCTGGTAGTGACTGTTGTTTTCTTGTTGTCTATGTGTTTGATGGGCGGTCCCGTGACATAGTGGAGAGCACTCCGGTCTCTGACTCCCAAGGTCGCGAGTTCGAGTCTCAGTGGGACTGCCCCCGGCAGTTCAATGCCTCTCTGCCATCCTATCCCGTCAGATCTCGGATGCGAAGCAGGGTCAGCCCCGGTTAGTACCGGGTGCTGTAGACAGTCCTAAGGACTTCACTGTCACTGTCCAAGCTTGCTCGGCTGTGGCAAAATGAACCCTAGGACTTAAAGGGTGGGGCCAGTTCTGCGCACTCTGAGCCTCACCTAAAAAATCCACTGCACAGGCTCGAAGGGCACACCCACGTGGGGTGAGCCCTTCCCAAATCTTCATTCGTGAAGATTGGCCATATTATATGTGTTTGATATCCAGTTATGTGGCATGAATTTAGGCTGCAGGAATGCTTTTATAACATATGGTATTCCTGAATATCTTTATTTTATATTCTTCATCAAGGTGTTAAGATCAAAATGCATGTTCAAGTTCTAGGTAAGTATCCTTATATAAAGTGAAAAAATAAGTAGATAAGAAGATAAGAGTCTGTATCTCAGTTTAAACTCTTCTTGGCAATATTCTTATTCCTTGCAACAGAAGTAAGATGAAGTAATAAAATAGTAATGAATAAACAGACAATAATTTACCTTTAACTGAGATGGGAGCAATAAAAGTTGTATGTTTTCTTCTACATTTAGACACACCCAAACTACTGCTATACACTTTTCCAATAGACTATACCATTGACAGCAATAATGGAAATACTCTTCTAAAATTGTTTAGTATATAATAATTTCATACTGAGAAAACTGCTTAGTACAGTCAAAGGCAAACTTATGCCATCTAGAAACAGAGAAGAAAGGTCACACTGAAATGAAAAGGAACTGTGTCTGGTGACTGAAAAAGTATTTAGGGATTAGAGAGTAAGCCAACATACTTCTGAATGAAATTTTACAAGAGCAAGAACTGGATTCTGCACCTGTGATGGTGATACATTCTAATTACATGTACAAACTGGGGGATGAGACACTGTAAGCAGTCCCACAGAAAGGGATCTGTGGGTGTGGATTGATGGCAAGTTGAATACAAGTCAGCAGTGCCCTGGCAGCCAGGAGTGCCAACCATGTCCAGCATCATCAGCTGGTTGAGGGAGAGGATTGTTCCATTCTTTTCTGCACTAGTGTGGCCTCACCTCAAGTTCTGAGTGGAGTTTTGAGGTGCCTCAGTACAAAAAGGACATCAGACTATGACAGTGCATCCAGAGGAGGGTGACCCAAGGTGAAGAAAGGCCTCAAGGCCAAGACTTACATTGAGTGGCTGAGGTCACTTGACTTGTTCAGCTTGGGGAAAAGTAGGCTGAGGGGAGAGCTCATGGCAGCCTACAGCTTCCTCAAGGGAGGTAGCAGAGGGAGAGGTGCTGACCTCCTCTCTTTGGTGAACAACAACAGAATACAATGAAACAGAATGAGGCTGCATCAGAGGAAGTTCATATGGAATATTACGAAAAGGTTCTTCACACTGAAAGCTACGAAAAGGTGGTTAGGCACTAGAACAGGCTCAACAGAGATGAGGTTATATTAACAAGCCTGTCAGAGCTCAAGGAGCATCTGGACAATGCTCTTAGTCATACAATTTAATTTTAGGTAGTCCTGGAAGAAACAAGAGTTGGACTCGATGATCCTTATGGATCCTTTCCAACTCAAGTTATTCTATGGTTCTGTGAACTGCTGCCTTCTATTGTGATAGTTTATCTGAGAACTAATATGGAGAGTTCTCATATAATTTTCATGACATTGAAACAGCTGATGTGTTGTTGTTCCTGGGCCAGAAGACAATAACTGGAAGCTTTATTTTACTCCATATATAAAACAGGATCATGTGCATGATGAGCAGCCATGTTTAAGGAACAGGAGGAAGTAACTTCCACCCAAGGGGTAGAGGATGTCATGAGCTTCATCTGAGCATGCAATCCCCAAACATTTCAGCAACAGTGTGCTGAGAAACAAGTGTGAATCTTTTAGTTTCATTAGGAAAAAATATAGAGGGATACTGTGTCCCATTTTTCTGTCACACTTTACAGTTGCACTAGAAATCTGAGAGAAGTTCCGAAGGGAGCTATAAAAGAGATTAGGTTGAAGGGTGGTAAACTTAAACAGCTCAAGTTGTTTCATTTCCCTAGAAGAGTAATACTCAACATGACTGAAATGAGCATGTATTTCATTTGCAGAGAAGGCTTTTGCAAGGAGACAAGATTCTTAAAACAGCAGGAAAGAGAAGAAAAGAGAGACAGAAAAGAGATCCAATAGCAAAAATGTAAAAGTAGAAAAATTCAGTTTTGAAAAACAGCGTCCTTTTCTAAGGAAGAACTTAAAAAGAATCCTTTGCATTTCCATTATCACTTCAGTTCTCTGTATTAGTTTTGGGTATCCTTACTAAAATCTATTCTGCAGGTCATTCAGAAATTATGAATTACTCCCTGAATGGTTGACTGAAAATCTGTGTAGTAATCTGGACAGTAAACAGTAACAACAGTGGAAATCTGTGTATTAGAAGGGAAGATGCAAGTAACTGACTGAATATAAACCAGGAGATGGCATGATTTTCCTTCCCCTTACTACTCAAACACAGTTGAAATATTGCTTTAAAACTGTCCATATCATTCTTCATCCTATGCAAGATAAATCTGAACACTGATGCTCAGCGTTTGGTTGGGACATCCTTTAGAGCTTATCAAGGTTATCAAGCTTGCTCTTTTAAAATTAGAGTGCATGTCTATGCGTCCCCTGGCACTCATGCAAAATTGCATATGTACACAAAATTCTGTTCAATGTGGTCCAAATTGTTAGGTAGAAGGACTCTATGAAGAGGTAAGGTAGTGTTCTCTCTTGAACTTTTACATAGCATCCACCACTGCATTCTAGCAGAGCTGGGCAATAAAACAGAAGAGGTAATCTTTACTAAAGAGGAAATCTGCTCTGTTGTGCTATCATAACTGTTTACAGGAATAGAACATCATGAATGTTTTCTCCTCTGTAGATAGGCTTAGATTTGTTCTTTCAGAGGGCAAAGATAATTTCCTTGGTGCAAATACAGCAGCACATAGCTTTCTTAAGACCCTTTAGAACATTTACTTAAATCTATTGCAAATCACAGAATCACCGAATCGTTTATGTTGGAAAAGACGTCTGAGATCATTGAGTCCAACCTTTGACTGACCATCACCATAATGACTGACCAGTGCTATAATGGCACTAAGTGCTACATCCAGTCACTTCTTTAACACGTCCAGGGATGGTGCCTCCACCACCTCCCTGGACAGTCTATTCCAATTTTCAATAACCCTTTCCATAAACAAATTCCTCCTGATGTCCAGCCTGAGCCTCTCTTGGTGCAGCTTGAGGCCATCATTCCTGTTACTACTTGCATGGGAGAAGAGATCAACTCCCATCTTGCTACAACCTCCTATCAGGCAGTTGTAGAGAGCAATAAGGTACCCCCTGAGCCTCCCCGTCTCCTGCCTAAACACCCCCAGGTCCTTCAGCTACTCCTCATAGGACTTCCCTCTAAACCCTTCACCAGCTTTGTTGACCTTCTCTGGACTCATTCCAGCACCTCAATATCCTTGTTGAACTGAGGAGCCCAGATATGGCCACAGGACTTGAGGTGCGACCTCACCAGTGTTGAGTCCAGGGGCATAATCACTTCCTTGGTCCTGCTAGCCAAACTATTCTTGAGACAAGCAGAGATGCCACTAGCTGCCTTGGCCATCTGGGCACATTGATGGCTCCTGTTCAGTTGCTGTCAACAAACAATCCCAGGTCCCTTCCCACTGGGCAACTTACCAGTTTCTCTGCCCCCAGCTTGTGGTGTTGCATGGGGTTGTTGTACCTGAGGGTCAAGGCCTGGCACTTGACCTTGTTGAACCTCATATAGTTAGTCTTGGCCCATCTATCCAGTCTGTCCAGGTCCCTCTGTAGAGCCTTCCTACTCTCAAAGATTTACAAATCACCATGTGGCAAATGATCATTGTGAACTGATTTATAGAGCAGCTTTTGTTGATGAGGAGGAAACTAGTTCTGAAATGCAGTTTTGCAAAACTGCCTGGTAGTTCTATGTTTGCTCTATCTCTGAATTTACATTAGTTTTACTCAGACCAGGTATAAAATTGCTTTTCTTTTTAACTGCCAGCAGTGAAAACCTTGTACTGGGATCCGAAAGTCACTTTCAATAATAAAGTTTTCTCAGGCCAAATTGTTACAATTGAGTAGACACCTTGTCTCCAGTGGGGTTGTGAAGGTACAAATAAGGGAGGCATTTGGCTTTCTAGAGGGAAACTTGGAGATAGAATAGCTTTGCTGATGACATGAGATTGACTAACATCCAGCCTACTCCCCCAGACCTGTTGAGTCTGGTAATAAAAAAATAGAAAGTTACAGATCAAAGTCAAAGCATCCAATTGTTTCAGAAGCAGTCATATATGACTCACAGGGAACCTATGAGTTGAAAATGAAGCTGCCTTTCCTTTTAGTCACCTTAAGCATGTGTCCATTTGACATGACCTAGCATTTACAACCCAACAAAATGGAAAAATAGGTATGTACAGTCAGGTACAACAAAATATTTGAAAATTTACAAGGCTGGTGAGTCACAATTAGGAGCCTCCTTACAGATAAATGTCTTTCCTAACCTGCTTAGGCATCTGTGAAGCTTTCAGGTCAGGGTAAACATGCCATTAGGGTTAGGGTTATGATAAACATGCCAGCCATTATGAATCCCAGTTAAGGTGCCAATCTCCTTTGGATGCCTAAATCAACCTGATAAACTTTGCCCCTTGGATCTTCAGTCCCTGCCTTTTTATCTTTGTTCCAAATTTCTCCATATCTGAGACTAGATGATAGTCTGGCAGCAATCACTTTCCATTTATTACTACTCCAGTTTCTACAATTACAGCTGAGCTTATTCCATGTTCTGAGATGAAAACAACTGCAGCATTTTGTGAGCTGCAACACTGGAAAATAAATGATGACCTTCAGGTTTTAGCAGCAACAACTGAGTAACAGGAATTTGTTTCCAGATGGAGCTGGGATGCAGAAAACCCTTTATTGAATTACTGTCCTGTTTAAAGCCCAGTGCTATGTGCAATATTGGCCATGCAAAATGGGATCATCACTTGTAGAATGAGGTATAGCAAGAGAGAAATTATGGTCAGCTTCCCCAGGGAGGTACAGAATCAAGTGCAGGGGTGAAAAGATTTATTTTTAATCAAGTGGATAATCCTCTTCACTGTGCAATGGGAATTACCTCAGGTATAAACATTAACCATTGTAACTATTAAGTATGAGGGGATATTAGATTAATTATTCTGTAGATGTGAAATAAACTGCTGCAGCTTTTGCAGTATAGAAAAAGGACAACGAGTGGAGAGTCTAAATTGAGTATTTAGCTCAATACTCAGAAAGATACTTTGATTTAGTGTTCACATGATTTAGTGACAACAGTTACAAATTCAAGGTGTAGGTTATTGAATCATGTTGAATAATACTCACTTGTTCCGTTTAGCAATATTTAATGCAGTGTCTGGAAATTCCGCAGTAGGCAAAGCAAACTGGACTGACACCTCACACAGATTTTCATTAAGGTTTGGCTATCTGACTATTCTGGATTAATTTGAGAGTACAGATACCACTGTTACGAGTGACAAGAATGTAAAAATGCTGTTTATAGTTTTTATTTTGATAAAGTGGGGGGTTTGTGTGTGTTTTTTGTTTGTTCATTTGTTTTCTTTTTCGTACTTGCTTGGGGGAAAAATAATTTAATGAAAAATGATCATGTCTGAACATGGAGATAAATATCTAATTATGAAATTATCCTTTGCCAGATGTAATACATTTTTTCTTCCATTACAAAATAATAATAACAATAACGAATTCTAAAATAATATTTTGACTCAGAACACCAGCATTTCACAAGGGCTATAGTTTTAAAATACAGATACATTAAAAATTCTCCAGTACATACCACAGTAATATCTCTGTGTTACAAGTTAACAAGACAAAATTATACATAATATTTCACTGCATTTGGTTGCAGTATTCTGGAACCAAATCCTGATTTTACACCATGGTATATCAACTGGTTTCCACAGGAGTCCCACAAAAATAAAGAGATCAGTACAACACTCTTTGTACACAGTTTAAGCATTTTTTTAGCAATGTATAAATATTACTTTGTGTCTCTACTTAGATTAAGGTTAATATTATTGAAATATCTACATCTGCTTTTCTTCTCACTGTGATGTTTATCCCCTAATAAAAATGCTGAAGTTACCAAGGAAAGATGTTTAATTTGTTCTTGCTGCTCAGTTGCATGTTGCATCCTATTTTGCAGTAAATGGCACAATATCCCAAGTGGGCTGCCATACTGTCAGATACATTATTTATACATAACATTACTGGTTAATCAATGAACAAAAATGCAGGATTCTTTTTTCCCCTTTTCCTGTGACATCTTTAAAGCTACAGTACAGAAGAACAATTTTGCAATGTATTACACTCTTACTCATTTCTGAATACAGCTTCAGGAGCTTCCTGGCACAGTTTGCACCATGCATCTGATTAAATTGAATGTGATTGTTGGACAAATGCAGTAACAATTTGTTCAATGCAGAAGAGTAATTTAGTTAACTGTGTAGGCTATTCTTTCCAGTTAAAGGTGACCAAAATACATTCCAGCAAATGTGTCTAACAGATCTTCTTTAAAACCAAATGAAAACTGGATGGCCAGCCCATCATGATTTTTCACCTGTGTTTACAAGAGATCTAGGATTTTAAAAGTCACTTGGATGCTCAGCAGTTTTAAAAGTTCACCCTGCATTAAATGGAAAATGGAATTTGTAGGTGAACAAAGAACTGAAATATGAAAATATATGTGTGCAAACAAGAGAAATGCAGCTGTACTGTGTCACAGTACTACAGGGGATTTTTGTTTGTACTTCAGCTTATTCTGTCGTATTTTGTTCATAGACATTTCAGATCAATACAAAATATTCAGCTGTGTTCCAGTGATTGAATATGAATACATTATGTGCATACAAAAATAGTGATAATCTATGTTGATACAATAGTTCATTTTGCATTAGTGTCCTAGATGGGACAATGTTAAGAAGCAATTTAAATGAAATTCATTTAAATGTCAGCTCTCATGCTTGCGATTTTTCTATAATTGGTTATTTAATTAAAATAATTCTCATAGTCATTAATTTAGACTAAAACTTGCTGTGCACTGACATGTTTTAATTACATGGTATTAACAAAATTGATATGCTTTAAAAAAGCATGGTTAAATTTTAAACAAGAATAAATTAGAAATCTCATAGATCATCCTACTTAGAGTATTTATGAGAAAAAGTCAGTCATTTAAAATGTTTATTATAAACAAAGTCCCAACGTTACTCTGCATGCATCATATTTGGTTCCTGTTTCAGTGCGAGGAGACTTTTATGTTAACACAGCACCTCCATCTTCGAATTCCTTTAACCAACACACAATAAATAAGGTAATGAACCAAATTAAATATTAATAGAAATCCACATAAACCACAGAAGACAGACATATAACTGACGTTTGAATTATACTATACCTTTGATATCATTAGGACAACATATTAATGAAGTTTTAAAGGGTTGAATCTTTATCTACTGTTCATGAAGACAAAAAGGATTATATGAGCCTTCTCGTAAGATGCAGATGAAGAATGAAAAAAAAATGCAGTAGTCTAGTAAAACTACCTGAGCAGGATAGAAGAACTAAAGTCTTAGGCACTGATCCTGCAAGGTAATCCATAATCAAGGACTATGCCTTTATGAAGTACCCTGAAGTCAAAGAAACTGCTTTCATAAATAAAGTAGGTACTTTGTTTTCAGGACTGGACTTACATTCAAGAGTGTGAAAATCAGAATTTTATTTCATTGTCTATTAATTAGACTAGCTCTATATTACTTTGACCTTTTTAATATTCTATGATTTAATTGGATGATCAGTCTACCTCAGCCTATGATTGCCAATCATTCTGCGTAATATACTTCTACTCTTTCTTACCTTGATGTGTGGAGGGTCAGACACTTATTAACATGAAATAATGATTTTATTGTCGATGGCAGGGGCCAAAATGGATACGTACAGAAATGTATAACCTTATTAATTCCATAACAATATAAGTTATCCATGTTGCTTTTTCTGGCAGCCAGCATATGAAGGATTTATACCTTCCAAGCTCTTCCCTCTGAGCCTCAAATTCAACACTGCACAGCCCAGACTTTAAACTGCTGCTCAACACTGAGGCCTTATACCGTCTCATGCTACTCATCAAGTTGACTTACAAAACACACTGCAATGCGGCAGCCCACTGGCTTGGTGGGCCCAGAGGAACATGGGACATCAAGCTTTGGGAGTAAACAACAACACAGCAACCCGGAAAGCACCTGAGTTTTTACCATATATGTCCATGTTGCAGCCTTTTGACCTATAGGGTCAGCCCTGTTGTGGACAGGGCGGGGTTAACTGGAGTTTATATGTCTGAGTTGATTTGAATAAAACCAGATGTGCCTGTGCACCACGTTGATGCTTGCGGTCTCTGCTGGTCTTGCTGTAACACTGCAATGTGTTTTGTAAATGCTGAAAGGGAAGTATTACATGGGGAGAGTGCTCCATGTTCTCTTACGGTCTGAGAACTGCATCCATCTAAGTATGGATGTCTAGAGGTGAGCTAATGGTTGTAGGCTCTTTGCAGTCAGCGGAGAGCAATAGGGCAGAACATCTTATTCTGACATAGATTTTGTATTTGGCTAGATGAATTGTTCTCTAAAAGTGACTGCAGCTCTCCATTACTATAAAGAAAGGCTAGGACTAGGTCAAAAATGTAAGGTTCAGCTAGCTGAATTCCACATATTCTGTCTGGAATGATCTGTGTGTTTTATTTCTAGTCTTTTTTTTATTTTGTTTGTTTGTTTCTGATTTATGCATTGTACATGATGACTTATTTCTATTTATATTTATTAATATGCATATTCTGCAGTATTTTAACCTCTGTGTGTCTCTCAGTCCTTTAAATCTGTATTCTCCATGTGTGTGTGAAGAAGGGAAGACCTGTTATTTCTGCAAGGTAACAGGAAAACTACTAGTTTACCAAGATAGCACAGGAAGTCTGTAGTAGAACTAGGGACAAAATGTAGCCCTGTTAACCTCCATTTCAACTCAGCACTAGCTGAGTGACCCATATTTTTCATATTTTTTCCTTTCTGCTTTGCTGCTGCACTGACAGTTTTTCATGCAGCAGTAGCACAGTTGTCTTACCTTGAGAGCTCATGGGGATTTTGACTTCTTAGTTGGAGCATCCTGTCCTACAGCTGTTGCAATGAAGCTCTCTATAGAGTATCTCTCCTGTAGAAGATTAAGGTGTGATTGTAGCATGCGTAAGATAAACAAGACTAACACAATTAACACCATCAGCAAAAAATAAGAGACTAATTTATGGTATGCCAGCAATCTGAATGTTAGTGTTTATCACAATGATCTTTAGTCACTTGTGTTACAGCTACCAACATGTAAAAATACTATCTTGATTTTTTCTGCTGTTCTCTCCATGAAGCAGATCAGCTACCAAGGTTATACTAGTATCTCTGAAAATCAAATTTTTGTTTCTCACTGTCAACATGCTTCCTGAACTGTAAGTAACCTATATTTACATTGTAGAAAACCATAAGATCATAGAATCATTTAGTTCAGGAAAGAACTGCTCTCAACCCTCTTTAGCAATGAAGTTCATGGGATATAGGATCCAGTTGTGTGGTTATTAAGCCATTTCCATGGTAAATGAAGCTTGTGAGAGAAAAGTTTGCTGATGCCGGCACTGGACCTCATTTACCCACAGATATTTTTCTAGAACTCCTTCAATGTGAACATACCTTCAAGTATATGAAAATATAATCTATTGATAGCCTCTCTAGAAAGTTTCCATTAGAGGTATCTTCCAGACTGAGAACAGTACACTTTCAGTTTAAAAATCTATATGCAACTTTAGAAGTGAAGCTTGCAACTCAAGCTTAATAAGAACTACTCTGTCAGCTGCTTGCTTACTTTATTGCATAATACATTCCTTCAACTGAGAATATTCAGAAGTCACCTTGAAAAATACAGGGTGGCCACTTGCCGTGGAAGCAGTGCTTCTTTATACAAAGCAACTTCTTCTAGGTCTCCTAAGTACTTAAATTTTACCTTTTGTTCAAGTCTTGTTACATCTTCAGACTGAAAAGAGGAATCACATCAGCTGGTACACTCATCCCAGCAAGGAGTGTTTTCTCCAGCCTTCTCAAGCTCACTATTACTAGTAATCAGTTGTCATGATTTAATAACTCCAGCCATCAACTCAGCCCCACATGGCCACTTGCTCACTCTCCCCTGGCAGGATGGGGGAGAGTTCAATTATGCTTAACGGTGACTTGGGAAGATCAGTGGCATCACACTAAACATTCTCCTTTCCTCCTTATTCCCCCAGCTGGAAGTTCACCTTGATGATCCTAAAGGTCTATTCCAACCTTAATGATTCTATGATTCTATGATGCCACTTGATATGGAATAGCTCTTTGGTCACTCATGGTCAGCTGTCCTGGCTGTGTCCTCTCCCAACTTGTGCACCCCCAGCCTCATCACTGATGGGGTGGGCTGAGAGACAGAAAAGCCCTGAGCCCTGTGTAAACTCTGCTCAGCAATAAAGCATGGCTGTGTTATCAGCAATGTTTTCAGTGGAAGTCCAAAACATGGTCCTCTACTAGGTGCTAGCATATTATCTAATGAAGAAAATTATCTCTATCCCATCCCAAACCATCACTTTGGCCTTCAGCCCACAAGCCAAATACAAAATGAAGTGGTATAAATATGACTGAACATTTAAAATTAAAAGACAGAAAGAAAGAAAGAGGGAAAGAAAGCAAGCTTTCTTCTGAGACAGTAAATAGTTCCTGTCATTATAATAGAAGGAGAGAAAAAAATCTACAGCACTTACAAAACAGTCTAACTTGTATCACCACAGTTGTGCATTAGACCTCTATCTGGGTTTAGTAATTTGTCCCAAATTNCCCAGCCTCATCACTGATGGGGTGGGCTGAGAGACAGAAAAGCCCTGAGCCCTGTGTAAACTCTGCTCAGCAATAAAGCATGGCTGTGTTATCAGCAATGTTTTCAGTGGAAGTCCAAAACATGGTCCTCTACTAGGTGCTAGCATATTATCTAATGAAGAAAATTATCTCTATCCCATCCCAAACCATCACTTTGGCCTTCAGCCCACAAGCCAAATACAAAATGAAGTGGTATAAATATGACTGAACATTTAAAATTAAAAGACNTGGGGTTTTTTTCTTCTTTTTTTTCATGTTTCTTTCTTTTTATACCTTATCATACCATCTGTATTGATATCAAGTCCTAAATGGCATGCATCATTTTCTGTACTGTAGCCTATGGAGACGCTAAACACACTGGAGTATTTTGGGAAATACATAAATGTAAAGATATGTGATATCACATATCCTGTAATTCCATCACATTTTTTTGATGTGTTGCCAACAAATCTGTTTCGATTTCAGGTTCAGAACTGATGTTTTCTCGTGGAAGTTGGTCACTGATATACAAATGTGTTAGCCCCACTTCAAGCTTAATGCTGAGAAGAATTCAGAAATAGCCCTGGGAACATTTAGTATTTCCTTGAAAAAGCCGTGGATTGTCATTAACTGACAAACAGTCCTCTGCCAAGTTCTTGCAAGAATCGTATTTGTTGTCTGATGCCAAACAGCCTCTTTAAATGCTAATGAACAAAGTATGGCATGCATTCTGTTCTTGATGGATTATGCCTATACCTTCTGTGGTCAACAGAAGGGGAATTCCCGGCCCATATGATTTCCATTCTGGCACGCAACTCTTTTCTCTGCTTACAAGGCAGTAAGCACTCAAATAGATTAGTCAATCTTATTTTTAAATTAAGTATAGCCTCCGCACCCTAATTCACATGTATAAAATCTGGAGGAACTATGCCAGGCTGCCTACGCATTGTATGTGTTTTGTTTTCTTTAGAGGATTAAGCTTCTGACTTAGTATCAGTTATGCTCACTGTATAGTGATATGCCTTTTAAATTCAAACATGAATGTTTCATTAACAGCTGATTTACATGTTTGTCTTTACCTCTTTGGAGACATTTAAGGAGTCACATTTTTAAATTTTCTTCTTTAGTGGTTTTCATAATTTCCTGCTACTTGAAGAGCTGGTTTGATACAGAAATACATTAAAGAACTATATCTTGCTACATGTGTACATGTAGTTTTACAGATAGTAGGAGGTCTGGATTTGTATATATCAATATCTTTGATTACACCTTCAAGCCCAGCTTTCCAAGAAGACTAAATTATGCAGCAAATAGCAAGCTCAGGAGTTGTGCGCTGAATAATTTTTGTGTGATATGATATTTTACTTTGTTGTAATTGTTATTCAGTAACTGCTATTAGTCAGATGATCCTCTTTTACTAGTTTATGATCTACTGAAAAGGAAGGAAAAGCTGTTCTAGGACAACAGTAAGCTACAGGCACAATATAATCCATCTTTAGTTAAGATGCATAACTATCAGATATAAAATATGCTATTAATAGAAATTTAAAAAAAACAACATAAAATTTGACTGGAAAAAATTACAATAATATTTTATTCAATCACAGGGAAGGAATTTTTCATTTTAGCTGAGCTGCAATTTGTTTCTCTGAAATTGACATTTGAGGCTGAACCCAGGTTCTTCCCACACAGAACCAACTTAACAGTTTCTGGTCTTCATGTAACCTTACAATGAGCTTGGATAGCTAATATGAAATAAAAATTTAATCAATTCAATCTGGAAGTAGAGCTTTCAATAAAATATGATTTTGCAGGGGGCAAAAAGGGCTCTACCTTCCTATACAATGAGAAGGAATGTTTTTTTCTTTAACATGGACCCATCAAGGCTTGGTTGGATGGAGCTTTGAGCAACCTGGTCTAGTGGTAGAGTCCCTGTCAATGGCAAGGTGGTTGGAACTAGATGAGCCTTATGGTCCTCTCCTATCATGTTATGATTCTGTGATCTCTGGAGCTTCTGCATTGAGAAAGCATGTTTCAAAGTTAGAGATAAGTTTGGTCAAAGCTTGTTCCTCTTTGTGGAGAAAAAAAAAGGGGGGGACGACAGATTTGTAAGGTAGCAAAAGTATCCTATGTCTCTCATTTACTGGAAGAGCTGGAAAAATCAAGAAATCCTGTCATCTTTTATTCAGAATCATTTATTAAATGGATAACCATACTTATAGGTATTCATATTACATGAAAACAATATTTTTATAGCCTCACTCTCATTTGAAATNAACAAACAAAAAAAAAACCAGAAAAGATAAATAGAGCAATCAACACCACCTCCCCCATACTGATAATTAACTTAGTGCTACAAAAGCTTTGGGGTTTTTTTCTTCTTTTTTTTCATGTTTCTTTCTTTTTATACCTTATCATACCATCTGTATTGATATCAAGTCCTAAATGGCATGCATCATTTTCTGTACTGTAGCCTATGGAGACGCTAAACACACTGGAGTATTTTGGGAAATACATAAATGTAAAGATATGTGATATCACATATCCTGTAATTCCATCACATTTTTTTGATGTGTTGCCAACAAATCTGTTTCGATTTCAGGTTCAGAACTGATGTTTTCTCGTGGAAGTTGGTCACTGATATACAAATGTGTTAGCCCCACTTCAAGCTTAATGCTGAGAAGAATTCAGAAATAGCCCTGGGAACATTTAGTATTTCCTTGAAAAAGCCGTGGATTGTCATTAACTGACAAACAGTCCTCTGCCAAGTTCTTGCAAGAATCGTATTTGTTGTCTGATGCCAAACAGCCTCTTTAAATGCTAATGAACAAAGTATGGCATGCATTCTGTTCTTGATGGATTATGCCTATACCTTCTGTGGTCAACAGAAGGGGAATTCCCGGCCCATATGATTTCCATTCTGGCACGCAACTCTTTTCTCTGCTTACAAGGCAGTAAGCACTCAAATAGATTAGTCAATCTTATTTTTAAATTAAGTATAGCCTCCGCACCCTAATTCACATGTATAAAATCTGGAGGAACTATGCCAGGCTGCCTACGCATTGTATGTGTTTTGTTTTCTTTAGAGGATTAAGCTTCTGACTTAGTATCAGTTATGCTCACTGTATAGTGATATGCCTTTTAAATTCAAACATGAATGTTTCATTAACAGCTGATTTACATGTTTGTCTTTACCTCTTTGGAGACATTTAAGGAGTCACATTTTTAAATTTTCTTCTTTAGTGGTTTTCATAATTTCCTGCTACTTGAAGAGCTGGTTTGATACAGAAATACATTAAAGAACTATATCTTGCTACATGTGTACATGTAGTTTTACAGATAGTAGGAGGTCTGGATTTGTATATATCAATATCTTTGATTACACCTTCAAGCCCAGCTTTCCAAGAAGACTAAATTATGCAGCAAATAGCAAGCTCAGGAGTTGTGCGCTGAATAATTTTTGTGTGATATGATATTTTACTTTGTTGTAATTGTTATTCAGTAACTGCTATTAGTCAGATGATCCTCTTTTACTAGTTTATGATCTACTGAAAAGGAAGGAAAAGCTGTTCTAGGACAACAGTAAGCTACAGGCACAATATAATCCATCTTTAGTTAAGATGCATAACTATCAGATATAAAATATGCTATTAATAGAAATTTAAAAAAAACAACATAAAATTTGACTGGAAAAAATTACAATAATATTTTATTCAATCACAGGGAAGGAATTTTTCATTTTAGCTGAGCTGCAATTTGTTTCTCTGAAATTGACATTTGAGGCTGAACCCAGGTTCTTCCCACACAGAACCAACTTAACAGTTTCTGGTCTTCATGTAACCTTACAATGAGCTTGGATAGCTAATATGAAATAAAAATTTAATCAATTCAATCTGGAAGTAGAGCTTTCAATAAAATATGAGTTTGCAGGGGGCAAAAAGGGCTCTACCTTCCTATACAATGAGAAGGAATGTTTTTTTCTTTAACATGGACCCATCAAGGCTTGGTTGGATGGAGCTTTGAGCAACCTGGTCTAGTGGTAGAGTCCCTGTCAATGGCAAGGTGGTTGGAACTAGATGAGCCTTATGGTCCTCTCCTATCATGTTATGATTCTGTGATCTCTGGAGCTTCTGCATTGAGAAAGCATGTTTCAAAGTTAGAGATAAGTTTGGTCAAAGCTTGTTCCTCTTTGTGGAGAAAAAAAAAGGGGGGGACGACAGATTTGTAAGGTAGCAAAAGTATCCTATGTCTCTCATTTACTGGAAGAGCTGGAAAAATCAAGAAATCCTGTCATCTTTTATTCAGAATCATTTATTAAATGGATAACCATACTTATAGGTATTCATATTACATGAAAACAATATTTTTATAGCCTCACTCTCATTTGAAATGAGCAATTTCTTCTAGTCTTACAGCTATTTATAGAAAGACCTTTATAAGCTCAAACTAATTAATAAACGAGATCAATTTCAAGATTTTTTTCCTTGTTCCAAACCACATAATCATTCATTTCAGTAACATTTTAAAGGCCATGTCTAAAATAGATTTGCACCCATGTCCCCAATGTGAATTTTTCACTCTTTGGCAGCATGCAGTAGGTAGTGTATAATGACCTTTTCTCTGTTTGGAACAGGGATTAGAATAATATATTTGACCCTTTTTACTCACCTGGGAGTGATGCTAGTCTCCACGTTCAATGAAGTAAATTATGTCTCTAGTGTCCCAAGGTTAAGGCCATGACTTTAAACTATTTAACACAAGCTATCAGGCTGATTCACCTCAGTCAGACTCTACAGAGGGGTTGGTTTTACTTCTTCTCTTTTCTATTAGGTTGAATTATATATACTTCATCACAACTATTTCTTATCCACAGTGCAATTAGGGGAAATATTTTGCATTACAAACAAAGCAAGTTAACCTGGTCACATTGTGCATTATAACAAAATTTATGGCTGCATAAATAGCAGTGTAAACTTACAGAAAGACTGGTAATTATAGTGCCATTGATGGTCTTTGTTGCTTTAATTCTGAAGCAGCCAGAATGATTAAACTGAATCTTAATCGACTTCTCCATTAAAAATGCTGGCAGAGGAGCTCTCTTAACCTTTCTCATTGATTGAACACAACAATCACCATTCAATTATAATGCAAAAGGACATTTGTTATAATGTACGAAAGATGCATGAGCCATTTCCTTTTACTCAAGACAATCAATGAGATGACTCCTACCTCAAAGAAGGTAAGGTGAAGCTACTGTACCTGGAAGAGCATTAAAGTCAAAACTGAACTCAAATAACTGCAAACACTACAGCTTTCAGGGAATGGCAGAGTACCTCAGTGAAAATAAAGCAAGCAGTTCCTCACTCTATGAAAAATAAACATCCTCTTTAAAAGATAAATAGGAATACAGAATTTGAAGTAAATTTCTGTTTTATAAAACTAGGTGAAACTCTCACATAAATGAACTAAAAATCAGATATGGATGTTTAATTTTAATGATTTTTTTAATATCTTCATTTTGTGTTTAGGAGGAATATTTTTTGTATTTAAGTGGTTCAAATTGATATTGGATATAGGAATCACAGAATCAGAGAATGGGTTGGAAGCAACCACAGTGGGCCATCTGGTCCAACCTCCCTGCTCAAGCAGGGTCTATTTAGAGCACATGACACAGCATTTTGTCCAGACATTTTTTAAGTAACTCCATTGTGGGAGACTCCACAACCTCTCTGGGCAATTTATTGTCCACTGCACAGCAAAAAAGTTCTTCATATTCAGATGGAAGTTCTTCTGCATCAGTTTCTGCCGATTGACCCTTGTTCTATTGCTTAACACCACTGAGAAGAGCCTGGTTCCATTGTCTTGACACATCCCTTCACATACTTATATTCATTATTGAGATCCCTTCTCAGTTGTCTCTTCTAGAGGCTGAACAGGCCCAGCTCCTTTAGCCTTTCCTCATAAGAGAGATGGTCCCTTATTTGCCTTCATACCCCTCTGCTGGACCCACCTCAGGAGCCCCAAGTCTCTCTTATACTGAGGAGCCCAGAACTGGACACAGTACTCCAGATGGGGCCTCACCAGGGCTGAGTAGCAGGGTAGGATCACCTCCCTTGACCTGCTGGCAATGCTCTTCCTATTGCACTCCAAGATACCACTGGCCTTCTGGGCCACTAGGGCAACACTGATGGCTCATGGACAGCTTGTTGTCCACCAGGTACTCCCCCACAGTGGACTGTTTCCAACAGGTCAGCCCCAGGCCTGTACTGATGTCTGGGGTTATTCTTCCTCAGGTTCAGTATCCTGCATTTGCCTTTTTTGAATTTCAGCCATTTCTTCTCTGCCCATCTCTCCCACATGTCAAGGTCCTTCTGAAGGGCTGAACAGCATTTTGAGGCATTGGCTACTCCTCTCAGCTTTGTGTCTTTGTAAGATCCAAGCCAGGAAGGCACAACCTCAACCAGGAGTTTTGCTTTTAAAAATATACAAGGCTCCAAAAGTTAACTGGCCAAACTTCTGCAGAGCCTTTGGTTATTCAATACCTTGAATGTAAAGAGAGAACTCTGTGCACATTATCTCAGGAGATACTTCTACTGAAAATTTTAGAAAATATGGGAGAAAATAAGGGTCTCGGCAAAAATTTAGAAGGGTAACATACAACCAAAACAAAACATTCCACCAAACACTGACATAGCACATGCTAACTCACACAACCCAAAAAAATCCAACCCACCAGTTTTAAGTTACCCAAAATATTAAGTAAGAAAAGAGATTAAAAAACTAAAGAAAGAGATAAAGACAAGGAAAAGAAGTAAAGATAGAGAAAAGAGATTAAGACAAGGAAAAGAAGTAAAGATAGAGAAAAGAGATTAAGGTAAGGAAAAGGAGTAAAGATAGAGAAGAAGAGAGAGTAAGAAGAGANATAATCATTCATTTCAGTAACATTTTAAAGGCCATGTCTAAAATAGATTTGCACCCATGTCCCCAATGTGAATTTTTCACTCTTTGGCAGCATGCAGTAGGTAGTGTATAATGACCTTTTCTCTGTTTGGAACAGGGATTAGAATAATATATTTGACCCTTTTTACTCACCTGGGAGTGATGCTAGTCTCCACGTTCAATGAAGTAAATTATGTCTCTAGTGTCCCAAGGTTAAGGCCATGACTTTAAACTATTTAACACAAGCTATCAGGCTGATTCACCTCAGTCAGACTCTACAGAGGGGTTGGTTTTACTTCTTCTCTTTTCTATTAGGTTGAATTATATATACTTCATCACAACTATTTCTTATCCACAGTGCAATTAGGGGAAATATTTTGCATTACAAACAAAGCAAGTTAACCTGGTCACATTGTGCATTATAACAAAATTTATGGCTGCATAAATAGCAGTGTAAACTTACAGAAAGACTGGTAATTATAGTGCCATTGATGGTCTTTGTTGCTTTAATTCTGAAGCAGCCAGAATGATTAAACTGAATCTTAATCGACTTCTCCATTAAAAATGCTGGCAGAGGAGCTCTCTTAACCTTTCTCATTGATTGAACACAACAATCACCATTCAATTATAATGCAAAAGGACATTTGTTATAATGTACGAAAGATGCATGAGCCATTTCCTTTTACTCAAGACAATCAATGAGATGACTCCTACCTCAAAGAAGGTAAGGTGAAGCTACTGTACCTGGAAGAGCATTAAAGTCAAAACTGAACTCAAATAACTGCAAACACTACAGCTTTCAGGGAATGGCAGAGTACCTCAGTGAAAATAAAGCAAGCAGTTCCTCACTCTATGAAAAATAAACATCCTCTTTAAAAGATAAATAGGAATACAGAATTTGAAGTAAATTTCTGTTTTATAAAACTAGGTGAAACTCTCACATAAATGAACTAAAAATCAGATATGGATGTTTAATTTTAATGATTTTTTTAATATCTTCATTTTGTGTTTAGGAGGAATATTTTTTGTATTTAAGTGGTTCAAATTGATATTGGATATAGGAATCACAGAATCAGAGAATGGGTTGGAAGCAACCACAGTGGGCCATCTGGTCCAACCTCCCTGCTCAAGCAGGGTCTATTTAGAGCACATGACACAGCATTTTGTCCAGACATTTTTTAAGTAACTCCATTGTGGGAGACTCCACAACCTCTCTGGGCAATTTATTGTCCACTGCACAGCAAAAAAGTTCTTCATATTCAGATGGAAGTTCTTCTGCATCAGTTTCTGCTGATTGACCCTTGTTCTATTGCTTAACACCACTGAGAAGAGCCTGGTTCCATTGTCTTGACACATCCCTTCACATACTTATATTCATTATTGAGATCCCTTCTCAGTTGTCTCTTCTAGAGGCTGAACAGGCCCAGCTCCTTTAGCCTTTCCTCATAAGAGAGATGGTCCCTTATTTGCCTTCATACCCCTCTGCTGGACCCACCTCAGGAGCCCCAAGTCTCTCTTATACTGAGGAGCCCAGAACTGGACACAGTACTCCAGATGGGGCCTCACCAGGGCTGAGTAGCAGGGTAGGATCACCTCCCTTGACCTGCTGGCAATGCTCTTCCTATTGCACTCCAAGATACCACTGGCCTTCTGGGCCACTAGGGCAACACTGATGGCTCATGGACAGCTTGTTGTCCACCAGGTACTCCCCCACAGTGGACTGTTTCCAACAGGTCAGCCCCAGGCCTGTACTGATGTCTGGGGTTATTCTTCCTCAGGTTCAGTATCCTGCATTTGCCTTTTTTGAATTTCAGCCATTTCTTCTCTGCCCATCTCTCCCACATGTCAAGGTCCTTCTGAAGGGCTGAACAGCATTTTGAGGCATTGGCTACTCCTCTCAGCTTTGTGTCTTTGTAAGATCCAAGCCAGGAAGGCACAACCTCAACCAGGAGTTTTGCTTTTAAAAATATACAAGGCTCCAAAAGTTAACTGGCCAAACTTCTGCAGAGCCTTTGGTTATTCAATACCTTGAATGTAAAGAGAGAACTCTGTGCACATTATCTCAGGAGATACTTCTACTGAAAATTTTAGAAAATATGGGAGAAAATAAGGGTCTCGGCAAAAATTTAGAAGGGTAACATACAACCAAAACAAAACATTCCACCAAACACTGACATAGCACATGCTAACTCACACAACCCAAAAAAATCCAACCCACCAGTTTTAAGTTACCCAAAATATTAAGTAAGAAAAGAGATTAAAAAACTAAAGAAAGAGATAAAGACAAGGAAAAGAAGTAAAGATAGAGAAAAGAGATTAAGACAAGGAAAAGAAGTAAAGATAGAGAAAAGAGATTAAGGTAAGGAAAAGGAGTAAAGATAGAGAAGAAGAGAGAGTAAGAAGAGAGGAGAATAAGACAAAAATAGATTATTAAATACCACCAGAGTCTTATGGAAGTCCAGCTTCATGTGGTAGGTGGCAGGTTCCAAGTGAGAGAGAAAGATGGAGGCATGTGTTGATGTATTTATGTGCATTGACAATCTGTGGCCACCCCTCCCAGGCAGGAGGTCTGTCTCACTGTGGCTCCGTGCCGGAGTGAGGGGTGGTGCAGTCAGTCTGAGGCTGAGTTAGGGGTTCCAGCGGGCATGGTGTGGCTGGCTCCAAGGCTGCCCTTTTGACTGACAGCTGCTCCTGCCATGTTGGTTCCAGAGCTGCCATGTGGGATACAGCCTGTCCTTTCCCCCACACACACTTGAGTTGATTCCAACCAAATAATTAAATAATCCTCCAAGAGATTCAAATCCAGTGTCTCACCATCATCAGTGAGCTCAATGAGGAGTCACTGTACACCTTCGTCAAGTCATTGGTGAGTAAGTTAAACAGTACTGAGCCCAGTATTTAACCCTGGGGGACACCACTAGTGACAGGCTTCCAACTGTGTCTCCAATTATGACCCTCTGGGATCTGCCATAATGGCACGTGAAGGATAGGAACACTGCAACCACTAACAAACAGCATTGCTCCTGCACCTGGAAAACTAAAAGAAAATACTTCTGAACCACATAAAGCACTGATTTTCATACAAAAAAATTGCTTTATTACATCTTTCTTTCTTCAAGTAAACTGCTTGAAAAAGAACAAAAGATAGTTAACACATCACACACATTTGGGATGATTGCTCTTCGAGAGCTTTCATAAGCTTTCCAGTGAGACCTATGTTTTAAAGCTGGCATATCCTATTCTGAAAATGTTATTCAGTTCAAAAGAAGTAACTTGGTGGAGTGAGCTCTGCTGGCCAGGATCTGGAATCTCAATAGTATGTTTTTGTCTGCGGTCTCTAAATTGTGAGGGTCAAGTTTCCATGACCAGATTTTGAGTGGTGTAAATCCATTAAAATTTTCTCTTTTAGCCTCTTGACCATTTTGCAGCATTTTTTCACTTTCTCCAATAAGTCTTTGCTTCAGTGTATAGGATGGACAAGATGAGTACTGGTTCTAAGTTATCCACGTATTTCTCACTGTTTTCAATTTAGCTGTTGTGTCTCTGTTAACACATTGAGATACAGTTCAACATCCATTTTCTGAGAGATATTAGTGCTGCCATCAGATTTTTAAAAGCCCCATAATACAGTATTCATTCTCTGAATCCTTGTAGCATTTCCCAGTAGAAATCACCATCTGCTGCTGATATCAGCCTGCGTAATTATTTCTTCTCCTATTTAGCCCCTTTCTGATTGTTCCATCTTCTTTCATGTAAAACACATCATTTTACCCCGTTAAGTCAATCGATAAGTACCTGTAACATTTACCAGAATCAAGGGTAGCCAAAAGGATTGGAGGGCTGAGAAAACTGTCCTGTATAATTTAAAAACCCAAAGAGTTACTCCAAAACTTCTGACAGTTACTCTCCTAATCTAAAATCACTAATAAACAAACCAAAATAACAATAGAAAATTAAGGCAGGAGAAATATACTGTAATGGTTATGTACTACTGGTTTACCCAGGAAGTGTTGGTTTTCCTGTATCTTTTTAACCTTATGGGATAGATCCCATAACCTACCATGTCTTGTGGATGGATAAGGAGTTTTCTGATACCGCATCAATTAATTATTAATAACAACCAGGAGACGAATATTTTATGATTGAACATAATAATTCTGCTTATAAGAAATACTCTCCTCCAAATTTTCTGTGATGCTGTGATGACCACAACTATTGCATAAATTGCTGTGCAAAATATGAATGTGGTGTTGTTAATTCAGATGGCAAAAAATATTAATTTTGAAATGTTCTAAATTTCTGTCACCTATAAAATTTTATTGTAAAGAGCATAATTTTTTTTGGTATTGCTGACTATGTTTGCAGATTCAAAGTATTATTAAAAATAAGATTGAATCTATTTCTCTAAATGGTGGAAAGACAAATACTGGCTCCCAACATGAAATATTGTACAACAATACAATGTGCTGTGATTACACTATAATTTACAATCCAAGGTATGCTAAAACACTGAACACCTGTGTTTAACCCATGAATAGTACTGAAAGCAGGGCCCAAAATTTTGGTCTTTAGCACTATGAAGGTGATTTTACCTATCTCTCCCTCCCCAAGCTTTACATAGGTGAGAAAGTAAAAAATGTGAGATGTGAACTCCACTTCTCCATCGTGGAGTATTTATTCTGTTTATGAAAGGGAGCTGTAGGTCCAAATAGTGTTAGTCAAATTGAGAGAGTCTAGAACTCTCTTATCCTTTAATGGTATAGGATAAGGATATAAGGAATTGACACTGTTTTCTGATTTGCCACTTTCAAGAGTAACAACCATGATTTCTTTCGCAATCCCAGTCTCTCTCTGTTCCCTTTCTTCCCACTTTCTTCCTCTCTTTCTTTAATTCACCATTTCTCACATTTTGTAATCCACAGCAAAGCTGAAGGAACCAAAGGACTGACACAAGAAGGTACAAACACTGAAACCTGTCAGTCCCCAGCAGAATAGCCCTCTGTTTTGACAAAGGCATGTCAGTTTTAGAGCAATCCTGCTGAACAGCTGCTATTTTCTGTACCTCCTGCTCTATCCACACAGTTGTACAGAACCAGCTGTTTGTGTACCATGCTTTGTTGGGAAAGAAATATCCATCTTTAAGGCAGAAATAGGCATCGTTCTGACTTTTCAAATATTGATTTCTGATTTTATTTCCAAGATAATAACTAGCTTGGGGCTAGCTAACAGGCAAAAATGGTAAGGAGGTGAGCTCCCTGGCCCGTCTTCTCCCACCTGTTCTGTTTGTTCACAAGCATCCACAGAGCCCTGAGCTGCCAGACTGCCTCTGCCCCTTCAGTAGCCCAGAGGGGATGAAAGCTCATGAACAGGGGGCCTAGAATTGTGGGACTTAGTACAGTCAGGGCTTGGAAGTAAAGATACTGATGCAAGACTGCATTTTCATCTAAAGGCAATGATTTTGCTTCGCTTGCTATGGGCAACAGTCTACTTAAATTGTAATGAATGGCATCCCTGTAATGAGAGAATTAGCCCTCCCAATGAAAATTTAATTCTGAGTGAAAAGTGAAGATAATATTTTAGGGATTAGGCAAGAAATCAGAATTAAATGTACATCATAAATTTTATGTTGGCTAAAATTGTGACACTCCTATATGAACTCTGCAGAATTTTAACTTCCTTCTGTTGTCCAGAACAAGAATCTGTTTGTTTGATTGGTCCTGCCCAGCATAACTGACAACTGCATATATAGCTTTATTAAATTTTATGTGGAATCAAATCCACCAGACTGAACTCATCTGGTGTGTCCCACACCAGCACAATTTCTTGACACTGCAAAGGGAAAAGAAAAAGCTAAGCATTTTTTTTCATAAACTGTGTATCAAAGGTTATCTAAGATGAACAATGTGAAAGGGATGTCATTAGAACTATTTCCAAGTTTAAGGTGAGGTGCTTTGTAAACCTGTCCTATACTGTAGAAATTGTTACTAAGAAAGAAAATTATTCTTGGTAAATCTCGTATTTTATATGCGTCCAGTGGCTTCACCTCATTCTCAGTCTTATACAAGCCCTTCTTTTTTTGCAAGTAGATTTCTCTTGCCTGTTGTAAAAGAAGGCAAATACACTGAAAAGCAGTGCTCCAGAGAACTAGGGCTAATACCACGGTGAATAAATTCAAGTGTTCAAGCATTTCTGCAGTTCTCACTGACAGACAAATTGTAGGATATTCATGCTGATACACTGAGATAAAAAATATTGAGCTAGTAGTCTTGTTAGAACAGATGCTTTCAAGCTACTTTGAGGGTTTATATTCTATTTGGACCAAAAAAATAACAAGATAGATATGGTGTGTTGACACTCCTCTTTTTTTTAACTTGTGGGCTGTAAATATTCACATGGGAAAGAAAAAAACACAGCTAAGCCACTACGAATCTCATGTTTCAATTGCTGCATATAACTTTTGGAACATTTTATTGCTCCCATGTCTCTTCTTCCCAGCCTACTTTTGGATACGGCAATAAAGCAAGAATAAAGCGCAACCCTTAATATAATGATTGTGTATTTAATGTCTATAACACACCATTAAAATGCACTTGGGATCTTCCAGTTTGTTGCATTTAGTACAAGAGTGTAACTACTAGTAAACTGCTGAAAATGCCTGAATGAGAGAGGAAGATGTGACCAGGAGGGAAATCATATGACATATCTTTTTTTAAATTGTAAGACAATGAACAGAAAGCTGTTTCAGTTTTACTATAAGCAAAGACAGATTTCATATGCAAGTAGTATTTATTGGCATTGCTGCCAGTCAATACATAAATATTGTGCTTTTACCTTCCTATCACAAGACACAAGAAGGGGAATATAATTTTATCTCTTCTGAACTCTCTGGCTATCACTAGCTCCTAGAAGCAAATTGGTCATTAGCTAGTGGGGGAAAAAAAAAAAAAAAAGAAGCAGAAGCATACAAATACTTCACAGAATTTAAGGAAACAATAAAAATGAATTATGAACAATGCAAAACTAAAACACCTATTGCATGCATTGAGCATATATTTTCACCCAGGCCCCAAAGTGTCTGAAGTATAATGTAGAAATACCTGAGCAAACTTTAAACAAGCTTACTGGATAATGGTAACAGACCGGGATTTAATGAAGAGTGAGAAGGAGGGTAAATTAAACTTCAGGATTTCTAGTTTATAGTGGTTAGCTGCTATTGGTATTCAGGATAGCAAACATGAGGCAGCTAGAACACATTTACACTGAGCTAGTCTCACATCTACTAGCTGACATGTAAATACCAGCAGAAAGATCACTGCTACTATAGGCCATTTAATCTGCTTCTGTGTGAAGCTGGACAACATGAGAAGGACTAGGGCCTTCAAAAAAGAGTAGGAAGAAGTGATTCACAGTGACTCCATAAAAGAAAAGAGAAGAAGGAAAATCAGACCCTTAGTTATGACCATGCTGACTTTAAACTGAAATACGATGTCAAAGAACACTACTAAGGAATATCACATTGATAATTTGGCTGAAGAAAACAATGTCAAGTAAAAAAATTACCTCTGTGGGAAGACCATGTAAANACTGGTTATACTGTTGCAATGCACTGTAATCTAACCAGTGAGAGATCATTACTTGTTTATTGACTAGAAATAGACAAAGAAAGAATATTTATATTCTTAGAACTCCTTAACTACCACTTTGAAACACTGAAATGATTTTATCATGCTTACAGACAGAAAATATTTCGTCACTTGAGATAAAGTAGGATGAAATTGGTTGAGATAAAGTGGAGTGCAATAAAATAAAAATATATTAAATCCATGTACAAGCTCCTTTATTATAGTATATATTAAATCATTATTGAAGAGCTGTTCAAGAAAAGTGCATTAGAAACACC
>VWZD01001395.1:0-18257 GCA_013396695.1 Sakesphorus luctuosus | reverse complement strand
AGCATCTCCACATCGAAATACTACGGGAAGCAAAACCTAATGGGATACAAACCCGTGGTGGAGAAGGCTGCCTGTCCAGTCGCTCTCCTAAGACCTGCAGCCAGTGAGGTGAGAGTGAATTTGGACAGCAGTTGGGAACTTTTATCCCAGCACGAATGTGAGGAGAGCTGTGCTGTGTCCATGCTCCTGCTCCTCCTGCTCAGAGGACCCAGGAACAGCCTGTCGTGCTTTGTGTGCTGGAACCAGCACGTCTCCAGCAGGTTGAGGGGCACAGAGATGTACAGCAACAGTATTCATCCTGCTTTCCCATCTCTGTCATTTGTAAGGGCTCTTCACCCCCTGAGTAAACACATTGCTGAGCTAGGAAAGAGAGAACCGTGGCTGTGCAGTCAGCCTGGGGAAAACCGGAGGCCGTATCAGACCTGAGGCAGTCAGGAGGCAGAATGGGACACACTATTAATGTCAGTGAGATGACAGCTTGGAATTCCCTTGGGCAGCTTTGACAGGATCTATGAACTTGCATTAAAAAAGGAGGACTGAGGAACTGCAGAGATATCTGCAATGTCCTGTGGTGACAGCAAGTGGATCAGAAGGCAGAGGCAGAGGGAGATGGATTGAAGGGGAGACAAGAGAAAGAGAAGGGGTTGGGCTTTGTTTTCTCTCTCCTCTCTCTTCCCTTTTCCTTTAGAAAAGTCAAAGCTTCTGGGTGAGCCCTTGCAAACCTGTAAATATGAGCAGATAATTCAGAGCATTTTCTTTCTATTTCAATGGCATTTCACGGGTCTGAAAAGGCTGTTGAGGATTTCCTGTTAGGAAGAAGGGTGCATTGATGAAAAGCCAGGACTTACCCAGCAGCTGACCCAGGAAGACAGTAAGAACGAGATATTCGAGCTGCATGAGAGAACAGCCAGGCTCTTCGCTGAGATAGTCAGAAAACACCTCCCCGCCCCGAGATAACAGAGCTGTTGAAAACGACTCTCTTGAGGGGGCAAAGGAAGAAGTGGGGCGGGGAAAGGACTTATTTTTTTGGAGCCTGACATGTTCCTTCCGGGCTTCTCCCTCCCACAGCAGCAGCACCTGTGTCATCCTCAGCCAATGGCATTCTGAGCATTCTTTGGCTCTGAGGCTTCACTCATGGTAAGGGGCTGTTCCCGATCAGCTCACAGTGGAGTCCTCACCTTCCCAATGGGAATGCTCTCCTGCACACCCACTGCTAGGCTTTTGGGAGCTCAGGGGCTGCTTCCCCTGTGAGGTTTCCCACCTTCCCGTAGTGTCAGTTCTCTGGGCAAATTGTTATTTCATCAGTGAACAGAAGACTCCTCTGTCTCTGTCACTTCTCATCTGTCATTCTTCATCTACCTGGGACAAACACCTCTCTCCCAGCTCCCCAGGAACAGGAGATGAGCCGTGCTGAGCATCAGCCCAGGGTCTCTGGCTGTGTCTTGCTCTCATGGGAAAATGCACAATGTGAGAGGAATGGGGCTGCAGCAGAGCTGCTGGATGTCCCAAACCCAGAGGTGTCAAGGAGAACACATTCCATAGGAAAAGGAGTGAGGGATGAGCAGAGAATAGAAGGAGGGTTCAGTAGGTCACCTCCACATACAGCCAGAGAGCACACGGGGCACCCTGCAGAGTGCTGCCTGCAAGAGGTGGGGCTTGGGACAGCCCTGCACCACCGACCTGAAAGGGCACGTGAAGAAGTGGGACCTTGGCAGATGGAGACCATTCCTCCCATCGAATTCTCTAGATCAACTCCAGAGTGATCCCAGCACAGCACAGAAAACATGCTGTTCATTTTTGTTACCTCTAAAATGGCTTTTTCACAACAAAACATCTACAATGAGGTAAGTACCGATGCAAGTAATGACAATGGTTCTTAAAAGAGCGTTCTCATGGAAGTTCTGCATCTCCTCATGGTGTAAAAGAAGGTTTCTATGGAAGTGGAGGGTCCTGAGATTGTCACATTCTTCCCAGCTATAAGACCAGGATCTAGCTTACCTTTCTGTGGGCTGCTGACATGGTGCTTTCTTTTTAAACTTCCAAACAGAAATAAGACATTTCCAGGAAGATGAGGATTCTGCATTTGCACTGAGAGGAGAATTGTGCAACCATCCTTGCTGACCCCATCGCTGAAAAGTCTGTCCTTGATGCTTTTGTCTCCTCTCTCATCATCAGTTACACTTTTCTCTGTATTGGCTGCACTTAGTTCCATTTCAGTGCCTGCCTTGACACCTTCTTCAGCACACCTCTGAGATGCAGTGCTCAGATCCCAGATGAGTGGCACTCAATGCCCTGCAGACCCTGACTGTCCCCTTTCAACATTCCAGGCAGGTACAGAATTCTCCTCTTGCCCAAACAAAAGCACCTCATGAACCAGTGGATCTCTGTGCCTTGCCGAAGTGGATCAGAGAGCTCAGAAGCAGTAAGGGATACACAGTGCAGATGACTTGGGTGTGCCCAGACCTGGGTTGTGTTGTATATGTCACTCGGCACTCAGCAATGCTGTCACAAGCCTGTGCTTTATCTAGGAGTGAAACACCCACCCTGTTTTCTTAGAGGCGTTAATTTGCTCAGGTATAGAAACAGTAAACAGAGCTGTGTGTTTCTAAGCAAATTCCCTGCAAGCTCCAGAGGCGATGGTGTCAGTGAATGTCAGCACAGGTGGGATTTGCACCATGTGACAAACCCCCTGCTGGCCCGGCCCGCGCTGTGCCCCCGCCCACCGCCCGGCCCCGCCTGCGGCGGTTCGTGCCCGGCCGCAGCCCCGGCTCCTCTGCCCATGTCTCCTGCTGCACAGTAATACACTGCCACATCCCCAGCACGGGGCTCTGAGAGCCATAGGATGGTCCAACGATGGTCAGCCGAGACCGACATCAGCCCCGCTGGGTCCCGCACCTCTCCGGACTCTTTAGCAGCCCGTGCGAGGAGTTCGGGGCTTCGGCCCTGGAGCTGACGGTAGAAATGGATGAAGTCTCCGATTCGTATATTGGGGTGTGAGCACTTGATGGAGATGCCGGTTCCCTCAGTGGCCTCCACCGATGGTTCTTGCGGCACCTGGGCTCTGCCTGCAGACACTGCCGGGGAGATAAAGAGGAAAACCAGGCAGAATTGCTTTTTACACCCTATGTTATTTCCCAGAACAAATCCCACAGAAGCAGCCAGGACCATCCAGAGGCGATGTACACTGTCAGGACCATACAGGGAAGAACTTTAAGAGATGTCAGTCTTTATAGTAATGGAAGTGTCCATTAGTGTTTGGTGGAGAGATGAGTGCGGGAACCATAGGTGGATTTGTGAAGTCACTGAAGAATGGAAGGCTGCGGGACAAAGCAAAGAAAGACAGAAAGAAAAGTAGGAAGGGGGAAGGACTGACTGCACGAGTTTGTACAAGACAGAGAGCAAACAATGAAACAGGGACTTTTGGACAAAGAGACTAGTGATGATTTTTCTGAGGGAATGTTTTATGGAGCAGAGTGATGGACGAACAGGAGGACAGTTCGGGGGCAGAGGTCTGTAAAGAAGCAAGGTAGGACGTCAGTGTCTGGGGCTAGCGTGGCCATCCCAGTCCCGACACCGACCCTCCCCCGCCGCCAGCCCCGCGCACCGAGCAGCACCGCAGCCAGCGACGCCAGCCCCGCGCCCCGCCACCGCCGCATCCCGCCGCTCCGCCGCCCGCGCCTCTCTGCCCCCGCCAGCCCCGGCTCTCTGCTCTGGACGCGCCGCCTCATCTCCCCCTCCTGCCACGCCAGCTCCGCCCCGGGGCTGAGCCCTGCGCCACCGCCGCTCGGACTCTCGCCCGGTCCGGGCTGGATGCGGAGGGGAGACGAGATCGGCAGTAGTGGGGCAGTGGTCAGGGCTCTGCACCGCCGAGGCTGCGGGCCTGGGTGGCCGGAGCGGGAGTGCTTTGCAGTGCGTTTCGCTGGAATGACACACGGTTTTCTCTCTTCTGCCCTGTCGTGGGTTGAGCTGGCAAAATACCAACTGCCCAAGTACAGAGAAAAAGGGTTCCTCCTCCCCCCCAACTAGCCAAGGGAGAAAGAAAGGGGAGAGGGAAAAAAAACCCCTTCCAAACCAGGTTTATGCTGAAACTAACTACATATATTTATACAGAAAAGAGAAAACTACAATATAACACACACTTACACAAGTTATATATAACAAGAAATAACTTCCCACTCTCCAATTAATACAAAGTGTATTACTCTAGATTCATAAGCATTCTAAAAGACACCTAGCAAGAAACAGAAAGAGTAACAACAAAATGTTTCTACTTCCCTGAAACTCAAACAGAATGCAAGCAGTGGCAGCAAGAGCAAGGCCTAAGATAGCAGAAAAGATGTAGCACGTCCGGCTTGTACCTCGGCCATGGCAAAACTAACTAAGCTACTCCCACACACTGGATTTTACCCCTTTTGAGATGATGTAATATGGCATAGAATACAATATTATTGGCTAGAAGAAGTCAGCTGTTAGCTAGCTCAACCCAGCTCAAGGCAGCTGACAATTTCAGGCCCAAATCTGAACTCCAAGGCCCAAATTTAGGCCCATCAGCCAAAACCATAACATGCCCCATCATCTGCTCCCTCACGTTTCTCCTTCACTGGCATGTGGGCACTTCAGAATTGTCCTTCAGGGCACGTGGTTGTAAGGATGGACAATGGATATGACAGGCGGAGGACCCACTGGGCTCAGCACTGTGGGCTCATTGCTTGTCATAGAGACCATCTGTACAGGCAGAGATTTAAGAATGGGAAAAACTGCTGTGCAATATCAACAGGAAGCAGTGAGTTTTAATGTGTGAGAGAGAATGACTCTGCAGTCAGAAGGATCACTGAGGAAGGAGAGAGAGGAGCTGCTCCAGGTGCCAAAGCTCAGATATTCCTGCAGTCTGTTCTGAAGGCCAAGGTGAGGCAGGTTGTCCCACTACAGCTTATGGAGGGTGAAGCAGATATCTATTCCTCAGCCCGTGGAGGAGCCCAAGCCACAGCAGGTAGATGTGCCTTGAAGGGACTTGAGACCCTGTGGAGAGTGCACACTGGAGCAAGGCCCCGGTAGGACCTATCTCTCCATAGAGCAGGGCCCAGTCTGGAGCTGCTTTTTTGGAAGGATCTGTGGACACACGTGAGATCCATCCTGGAGACATCTGTTCCTGAAGGACTGCACTCCATGGACAGGACACATTGTGAAGCAGTTGGTGAAGAACTGCAGTCCGTGGAAAATATGTGTGTTGGTGAGGTTCTTGAAGGATTGTCTCCCATGGGAGGGCCCACAGGCAGAAGCAGGGAAAGAGTGTGAAGAGGAAGGAACGGCAGAAGTGGCATGAACTGAATGCATTCCCCATTCCCTATCACCCTGTGCTGCTTGGAGATGGGTAACCCGAGAACTCAGGATTGAATTTGAGCCTGGAAGGAGAGGAGCATAGTGGATAAAGTGTATTTAGGTTTGTTCTTATTTCTCATAGTCTGCTTATTTGTAAATTTCGCCAAGTTGACTCTGGTTTGTCCTTGACAGTAAGGGATGAGTGATGCCCTTTTTCTTACTTTGACCTAATATCTCCTCTGTTTATTTAATTGAGTAGGTTGGTGGCCATCTGACAATCTGTTGAGGTCAACCCAACCCCAACAGGCCGTGCTTATTCTGGCCATCACCACAGGAGAAAAAGGCAACAAACTTCTTGCTGCAGAAGGGATGCAGAAGCAGAGAGCCTTGGGAGAAGAAGTGCACAGATCCCACTGCCCACACTCCAAGCACTAGCACGAAGTTGACTTTCTTTGTCATGACAGTGCTTTTCACCAGGCAGTTTGCATATAGTGTCAGAATGACTGAAGGATGTGGCTGAGAGGATTCGGAACTAACTCGGTCATACCCAGGAAGAAGTGGGAAAATGAGGGCAGGCAACGTAAATGGTAGTGCTGGTGACAAGGAATGACTCCAGCATCCAGGGACTATGGTGGTGACACAATGGATCTCCAAGAAGGAAAGCCTACCAAGGAAAGAATTTGTCAGGACCTTCAGAGGCTGCTCCCTGCACACAGTGACAAGGATGAGGCGATTCCCACCACAGTGAGGAGACCCATAGAGAAGACAAGACAACCTGGTCTCTGTGCCACCTGGGAGCTCACCCTGTTTGATTCCCTTTGAGTTCCCTTTTGGGCAAAGTACAGACCTCACTTGATCTGCTTTGTCAAGTTCAGAAGTAATCATCTGCCCTAGCAGAGGGAGGAAGCAAAGGTGTGTTGTGGTAAATCCTTTGTGTTTGCTGTGTAAACAATATTAAATCAACCTCTGCTGCAAGACAAGGGAACTATTTTACTAGAGATGAAAATCTAGCCCTGCCAGGGCTGAGGAGCACAGAAAAGAGAACTTGACAGAGTTCTGAAGGCATTTCTGGTTTCATGGGATGGATCTTTGCAAGGTTATGGGTGACTGTTGCCTGGGTCAACTCACTCCATGTGTGGTAATTCCTGTTTGTGTTGGTTTCTTGATTGCCCAATGACTAATTGGCTAATCTGAATGGCCAAGGAGTGTTGCAAATGGACTGATGGCCTATACTCATAAGAGAAAGACAGTAATAGAATTTGTGGATAGAAAACAGCAAGTTAACAAAATTCAGTGGTAAATGTGACAATAGTTTGACAAGATTGGATGGCAGAGTACACTAGGTCATTACTGCAGAGAGGACAGGGTCAGACAAAACTGTCAGGAAAATGCTCCCATTGAGTCATGAGATTCAGAAAGGACACCCTTACATTCTAAACTCCTTCTCAGAGAGGAGTCTAAGTGTAATGGATCCAATCTGAGTCCCAGACTGGATCAATGGTTTATGTCTAAAAGATTATATGAAGACAGGCCAGAGATTGCCTCATTCCCCAGAACACACTGAGCAAGAGATGCTGTGGGCAACTCACTGCAGCCCTCCCAGGCTCACACAGCCCATCTCAGCCTGCACATCTCTGACCAGGCATGGCTGTTTGCTGCCATCAAGAGCACATCTCCATGCAGCAGAGAGGCTGAGCCTAGGCAGTGACTGGATGAAATGCTGGATGAAAGCGAGGCTTGAGACTTGTGTGGAGTCTCCAGGCGTCTCCACTGAGCCCTGTTCTTGCTTTGCTGATAAGAACACAGGAGTCAGGGGGAATCAGGAACATAAATTTGATTGAGTTGTGTTCAGGGCTTGCTGCTGTAGGAGGGATGCCCAGAAGAAATACGGCCATTAATTAGTGGTTAAGGGCCTTTTAAGTGATATTCTTGTCTAAAACCCTATAATTTTCAATGGCTGCTTTGATCTTGAAACTGGGAATCCATTTGTGTGTCAGGGAAGCCCCCGTAGTCTATGCTGATGGAGATCTGCAACAAGAGGAGGTGGACGCACACCCCAAGCTTGTGTTGGTGGATGACAGTGGGCCTGATCACCACCAATATTTTGTTTTCAAGGTGAGTTTGAGCTGCCTCGTTTGCTGCTGGTTTCTCTGCTATAGGGGATGAAGGAGAGGTTTCTGTTTGGATAGAAACTTATAAGCCACCTCAGGGGTGGCTGAGGATGGCAGGGCCATCTCAGTGCTGGAATGTACAAGTCCTGTTTCTAGAAAGGTCAAATCAGGTCACATTAATCTGTGAATTAGGGAGAGACACTAAGCTGAGCCCAGGGCTGGGGCCCTCTGTGCTGGAGAGAGGCTGGGAGTGCTGAGGGTTCAGCCTGGAGAAGGAAAGGGTCTGGGGAAACCTTAGAGCCCTTTCCAGTTTCATCAGCTTCGACACCACAGTAACCACAGTCCATGAAAAATATAAATCCTTCTCAGTATTGTCAACTCCCTGTTCAATGCATGAGGATCGTGATGGTTTTCCTGTCTTTATAAGAACTCCTAAAGTCTACTGCCTGGAGTGCAGGAATTCAGTAGGGATGGGGAATTGATGTGCAGTAGAACAGGATGAACTTCTCTGGTGGAACAAGGAGCTCCTGCTGTTGTTACTGGGCAGAAATGGATGGCTGTGAGGGCAGTGAAGCCCTAGCACAGGTTGCCCAGAGCAGCAGTGGCTGCCTCATGGCTGGTGGTGTTCCAAGCCGGGTTGGCCGAGGCACTGCCAATGGATTTCTGCCCGCTGGGGCTGGTGCCAGGGGCTCAGAGGCCACCATGGCTCCTGTGGTAATGCCTTGTCCAAGCTGGAGAAGGGATTGCTGCGGGCAGGCGCTGAGGGACCCTGCAAGGCCAGGGCAGCGGCAGCAGCAGCAACAGTGGTGGGTTTGCTCCTCAACAGGTGTTTGCATTTCAACCGCAGCATCGCTGGTGGCTTCCAGAAGCCATATGAGTGCCCAGGCCCAGCAGGGGTGGCCACGGCCAAACGCAGCCCAGAGGAGCCGCGGTCCCATCTTGGCACATGGTGAGATTCTTAGGGTGACCTGGTCTCCACGATCCTGATGGATCCCTTCCAACTCAGCATGTCCCTTTCCTTCAGTGCCTGTCTGGGACAAGGTCTCAGTCTCTACCTGACTCAGCACCTGGTCGATGGGCTGCACAGGTACATTTGGCAGGAGGCTCCACAACGTACAGTGGGGGTTGTCTCACCACAGGCACCAACACTGCATTGGAAGCAGATTCACTCAAGTGGATACATGAGGTGGGCAGGTTCCCCTCCTGTGCACAAAAACAACCTCATCCAGCACAGGACATGACAGCTGTGTACCGCTCTGGAGTAGTGTGTCTGTGTATGTGTGGACTGAGAGATTCCAGCCATGGTCAAGCAGTCACAACATTTTAAACTAAAATAAGCTAAGAATGAAAACCTATGTGAAACCATCATGATTATTAGAGCAGCAGAAAAAGGAGGCCACAGGTGGCAGGTGCTGCATTTCAGTGCCTCTTCCCTGGACACATCTTCTACAGGCTGGTACTTCCTTGTTCATCTGCACTAAGGCTCCTTCTGAAACTGGCAAAATGCTGCTCTGTGATGCTCATGGACAGAGCAGAGTGTCCCAAGTGCAATCAGCACATTTCACTTGTTGAGTTACACATAAGGAGGCACAAACACACACACACACAAACACACAGGCTCACACACACACACAGAGGCTCAGGCACACTGGTGTGGACTCAGGCGCAAATTTCCATGCAAGTTCATGTGGAACCCAGCTGCACACAAGTGCACACAAAGCAGTGTCTTGGTTTGAGCTGGCAAACTGCCAACCCTCCAAGTACAGGGTCAGAGCCTCCCTCCCAACACCAAGGAAAGGGAGGAAAAGAGAGGGGAAGGAAAGAAACCCTTCAAGCCACCTTTATACTAAAACTACATATATTTTTACAGAAAGAAAGAGACAATTAGAAGAAAGTACAAATATACACTCACACAAGTCAGAAACAACAAGAAACAATTCCCCACTTCCTAACGAACACACAAATTCTACTATCTTAACTACACATTACTTCAAAAAACTTATTCCCCAGGGAGACAAACCCAAGCGGAAAGGAGAGAACCAGAACAACACATTTTACTTTCCTGAGATAACCGGTAAGCCAGTGGTGGGCCTGGCCCTCTCCATCCCCCCTGGGACAGCATCATGTGTCCTCCCAAGAGGAAGGCCAAAAAGCAACTGCCTTAACCACTCCCACACTGGTTCCTACTTCCCTGGAGATGATGTCATAATGCGGTATGGAATACAAAATTACTGGCTAGAAGAAGTCAGGTGCTAGCTCAGCTCAGCTCAAGTCAGCTGACAGCTTCAGGCCTAGTCTGAACCTAAATTTAGGCTCACCTAGGTGAACCCATAACAAGCAGGAACACACAAAGGAACACATGGACTCTGCTGAGGACACACAGCAGGGCTGGAGCATTGTGGGGAAGGACAAGGCCCCAGGCAAACCTGTGGTATTGTTTGTGTACTCAAAGGCTGCACAGAGAAGGACAAATCAAACCAGGCCTGAATACTTTCCTGCAGTCCATATTAGGCAGGATGGGATCAAAACCAGCCACCCAATGCACACATGTGAGAAGACAACAAGCAGTGACCATTGGGGTAAGGTGAGGAAGGAGGGAAAGAGAATGACATGGCCCATGCTCATGCACAGGAGCCCTTGGGTATCCATGGAGGATTGCTGCAGCTTCTTCCTGAGAACAGCATTTAAAACAACCCTAGAAGAGTGATCCAGGCTGACATGTCACTTGCCTGCTCTGGATCCATCCAGCTCTGGAGCTGAGGTGACGCTCTGCATGAATTAATTCTCACCCTAGAAATTCTGGAACATTTTATCCGAGGGTTCAACCAAAGCCACCTCTGAGGCACGGCACGGCACAAACCTGGAAATGTAAAGGCAGCAGTTTGGAAACTGTCCATATTGTCAGCTGTGTTGGTTTGCATTCAAGATGAGCTTGTGGGGAAATTGTTACCTCTGCAAAGGCTGCCCCTGGTCCTGCAGAAGTGAAGGGGAAGTATAAAAGGCAGTCCTAGTTCCTGCTCTCTCATCCACTTCCCTTGCCTCCTTCTACTTGGTTATCAGGTGGGTCTGAAGCCCCTTTTCCTTTTGCACAGTGAGACCTGCACTTAATGAATATCTCAGCTTATGTTGGCTTTGTCCTGTCCTATGGTTTTGATCTTGTCATAACAGAGGGAAATAGGGAGAAGGTCTCACTGGAGAGGGGCTGGGATGTGGCTGAGGTGACTTTAAGTTCAGGAATCGTAGGCTAGAGCTTCTCTGTGGCAGTCTGATCCTTATAGGGAAAAGAGAAAGTGTGCATGTGTCTTCTAGCTGAACCTCCAGCTCTGCCCTCACCTTTGCACTTTGTGACAGGGAAAGCAGGTTTCTGCTCCCTCACTCTTGTCTTCTCTTTCCTCCCTGATTTCTCAGGGTGTGTGTCCTGCCTCATCCCATGCCTGCCCTGCTGGACCTGCAGCCCAACCCCACTGGCCAGCAGCTGCAATCAGCCCTGCGTCAGGCAGTGCCAGAGCTCCACTATCATCAACCAGCATTCCCCTGTGGTGATGACTCTGCCCTGCCCCATCCTCAGTTCCTTTCCACAGAACACTGTGGAGGGATCCTCCACCTCCCCTGCCATTGTCAGCATCCTCAGCTGTGATGAAGCACCCATCAGCTCTGGGGGCTGTGACCTTTCCTGCATCATCAACCACTGCTGTGCCAGAAGGTTCCTCCTCTGATGAAGATACTAAAAAAACCCAGGGAGAAATATCAGGGAATTCAGAATATGGTGCTGGGCAGAGACTGAGTTTGTATGTTGTTTTCATAGCTGAATTATAGCCTTGCCTTTCTTTCCCTTTTCTTTGTTTGCCCTTGGCAGCAAGGTCTCACCAAGGTCAGCCTGGTAGGGACCATCTCTCTCCTCTCCCACTCTTGGACTGGCAGATAGGCATTGTGCAGGAACTTCTTTGGCACCAAGAAGTGCAGGCTCTCAACTCCTCTGGGTGTCCCTGCCTCGGTGGCCTTCACTTGCAATGACTTGGTTTCCTTCCTGTGGCTCATTAAATTTCTGCGACATTCAGTCCCTGCCACTATGTGGTCTTTCCCTTGGTGGACACTCTCTGAGCTGCCACAACAGAATAATGTTGCTCTGAGATAAAAGAGGGTGAGGGCACAAGGAGACCCTTCTCCACCGAAAGAAGAATAGGAGATTGGATTCCCTGGCTGCTCCTCTGGTGGGAACCATCCCTTGGAGTTGTACAAGACATCCCTGGCTACCCTGCTGCCAGTGACCGTCAGGTCTGCCCTTGCTCTTTCTCTGCTCACAAATGCCCAAAAGCACGGGAAGGCCTGAGGGGTGAGCAGCCCCCTGAGCTCTTGAGGAAGGGTGTTCTTGTTGGTATGAACGGAGCTGTGGTGTGGTGGCAGAGATTATTTACCTAGTACTGTTGTGAGAAAAGCACTGTTGACTTGGTGAAACTAACTTAATTTGTTGTCAATTAACAAGAGACAAGAGAGTAGGATAATGAAAAATAGACCAAAACTGAAAACGCTTCCCACACCCCTCCCTTCTTCCCAGGCTCAGCTTCACTCAAATCTTCTCCTTCCTCCTATCAAACAGCCCAGGCAGAAGATGAATGAGGTTTGTAATCAGTTCACAACACTTCATTTCTGCAGCTTATCATGCCCTTCTCCTAACACAGGAGTGTGTCTTATCCACAGGAGACAGTCCTTCACAAACTTCTCCAACATGGGCCCTTCTTGCTTTTCTTTTTAAAGGGCTTCAGCACTGGTCCTTTCGCAGAATTATGAAATCATTTAGGTTGGAAAAGACATATCACAGAGTCCAACATGAAACCCAACACTGCCATGTCCACCACTAAACCCTAAGTGTCACATCTTTAAGCATTTCTAGGACATGGTGATTCAACTACTTCCCCAGGCAGCCTGTGGCAGTGCTTGACATCCCTTTCCATGAATTTTTTCCTGATATCCTATCTAAGTCTTGCCTGTCAAACTGGGAATATTTCTTCCTCTCATCTCAGTTGTTCCTTGGGAGACAAAACCAATACCTGCCTTACTCCTTTCATGTAGTTGTAGACAGCAATAAGGTCACCCCTAAGCCTTCTCCAGACTAAATGCCCCTATCTGCCTCAGCCTCTCCTCATAGGACTTACCCTCTGGACTCTTCACCATCTTCATTTTCCTTCTCTGGACACACTGGAGCACCTCAATGTCTTTCTTGTCATGAGGGGTCCAAAGCTGAATACAGAATTCAAGTTGTCTCATCTGTGCCCAGTCCCTGGGCATGATCACTGCCCTGGTCCTGCTGGCCACACTATGTCTGATACAAGTCAGGATGTCATTGTCCTTCTGGGCCACCTGGGCACACACTGGTTCATGTTTAGCTGCTGTCAACCAGCACCCCCAGGTCTTTTGCCCATTGGGAAACTTTCCAGTCACTTTTCCCCCAGCTTGTAGCACTGCATGGAGGTTTTGTGACCCAAGTGCAAGACCTGACACTTCACCTTATTAAACTTCCTAAAACTGGCCTTGGCCCCTTGATCCAGCTTGTCAAGGATCCCCCTATAGAGTCTTCCTGACTTCAAGGAGATCAACACTGCTACCGACTCTGGATTCATCAGCCAACTCACTGAAGGAGCAGTTGATCCCCTCAGTTGGATGATTGATAGAGATATTTAGTAGAGCTGGTCCCAGTCCTGAGCCCTCGGGGACATCACTTGTGACAGGTCACCAACTGGATGTGACATCATTCCCCATTATTCTCCAGGCTCGGTCATACAGGAAGCTTTTTACACAGTGAACAAAACACCTGATCAGCCAGTGTCTCCATGAGCATGATGTGGGAAACACTGTCAAAGGCTTCACTGAAGTCCAGGTAGATGACATCCACAGTGTTTCCCTCATCCACCAGTCTGTCTTGTCATACAGAGACACCAGATTAGCCAAGGAGAAGTTACCCTTCATGAACCCATGACTGCTGGGCAGGATCACTTGGTTGTCCTGTACATGCCACATGATGGAGTTAATCTTTTCCATGATCTTCCCTGGCACTGAGGTCAGGCCGACAGACCTGTACTTCTCTGCATGCTCTTTCTGGCTCTTCCTGGAGATGAACGCCATATTTGACAACTTCCAGTCACCTGGGATGCCCCTGGTTATCCAGCACTGCTGACAAATGAGTGACATTGGCTTTGTAAGCACTTCTGCCACCTCCCTCAGCACCCTTTCGTGGATCCCATGCAGACTCATAGGCTTCTGTCCTAAACAGGCCAGAGTCTGCCCTCTGGAATTCCAAGGCAGAAATTCTGCTGACCCACCATCTAACTTTCCAGGGGCTGCTCACCTTCAGGAACAGACTGCTCCAGTGTGGATCACCTATGGGCCACAGGCCCTGTTCTGCCTGAGGCAGGGTAAAACAGCTCAAACTTTACCCAATTTGCAAAAGTGATCAGTGATGGATGGAGATGGAGTGGTCACATGGTTTTTGGTATTGAGGAATGCTGAGACCGCTCTGACTCATCAATCTTGAACATTCTGAAGAACAGTATTTCCTGACGCAAATTAATATTGGTGAGGATGTGGCAGGCAAAGTTCTGACAAAGGAACCAGCAAGCAATAGTACTGAAAACTTCTCTGAAGTTCCTGTGCTGAGATAGCATAGCTTCATGAGCAACATCTGACTTACAGACCACCATTTTTCATACTATAAAAAAGCAGTCCTATTTTATCATGGCAGGGACTTCTAACATTTTCTGGGATTATTTATGGGTATTCCATGACCTCATGGGGGAGTGAGGAGAAGAAATTCCCCTTGAGGGGGGGAAATCCACCCAAAGTCACTCCTAAACCTTGACCTTGGCTGAACAAGTGAGATTTGTCCATGGTCACTTGTATGGGTGAGTAATATCAATCTATACATAATAATCATTAGCTAGCTCTGAAATGATTGATTTTATCAATAGGGCACTATAGCGGTAGTTATATCTATCTATACTGGGTAGTAACTAATTCTAAATGAAAGACATTTGTTCTAATCATGATCATCGTTGATCAAATATTTTCTTTTAGTCATATAAATAGATTTTGGTTGCCAGTGTTAATCCTGTGGGACAAAATTACATAAATGGTCAATTACTCTTACACAATATTTTAGAAATTAACTGACCAAGTCTGGAGCTAGGATTGGACCCAGCTGTACTGAGACTTCTCTGAGAAGGATTTCATAATGCAAGTGGATGCTTTATGAACCTCCTGACTCAGTGGGAGGCTCTTCTTGATAAATCTGGTCTAAAACATGCATTCTGCCTGCAAGTGAAAAATTTTAACTCTATCCCAACTGAAACCAGGACAGCTCAGTAAGGCTGATGGGTCTGGCCAGTCCCTGATGCTTTGCCTTGACTGTAGTGTCTGAAGAAAAAAGGCAGTTAAATGCCACCCTAACACCTGATCCTGTCAGATCTTGGAAGCTGAGCAGGGTCAGCCCTGGTTAGTATTTGGATGGGAGACCTCCTGGGAATACTGGGTGCTGTAGGTTCTAGTCCTGAGGACTTCGTTGTCACCATCCAAGGCCGCTTGGTCGTGGCAGATGAAACTTAGGAGTAAAGGCGTGGGGCCAGTTCTGTGCACACATTACCTCACCTAAAAAATCTACTGCACAGGCTCGAAGGATACACCCATGTGAGTGAAGCTCTTCCCAAAATCTTCATTCGTGAAGCCTAGCCATGACGAGTGTCTGAAGGACTTGGCAGAGTTGTCTACAGGAGCTGAAAGTTGGTGTCAGGAGTCCTAGTTCTCATTAGTGTGTGCGCATGACGGTGCTCACATATGTGTTCCTCTGTCTGTACTCATGTGTGCACTCACACACACATGTGTCTGTGATGATACACATGAAAACGTGTATGAACAAATGTTCAGTGGAGGGGGGAACAATTGTGTCCACGAGTATGTGTGTTTTAGCACATACACAAGCCTTCATGTAGGAGAGCTTCAATATAGGTGCCTGTGTAAATATATGGAATTGTGTAGTCAAAGGTGTTTGTAGATGTGTGTGTTTGTATGTGCACATCTGTGTAGAGGAGCATGCATGTATATCTGTGTGCAAACACCTATGCCTAGCATCATGAATATGTCCAAGCCTGAGGGTTTGTATAGCTGCACGTACATGTGGTATGGGGGGGGGCTGTGCATGTTGGTATGGAAAGGGGCCCTTTTGGAAACACGTTTATACACATGTCTTTATAATTGCACAGCTATGAGTTGCTCTTTGAGGAGGTGTGAGCTCATGTGTTTTGTTCTGCCCATGTGTGTTAATTTGTGTGTGCACTGAATTGGAATTCAAATGGTAACTGCTCAGCAATGGTAATTTGTGAGCAAGGAATGATCTGCCATGGAGGACAAGATGGCCCAAATGCAGAAGGGGATAAAGTGCCTGGCAGCAGGAATGCCAGAGGCAGAAGGACTCCCTGTAAGGGAGGTTCTTTCCTGTGGTGAAGAGACAAGAAACAGCTGCAGCATTGTATTTGGACTACATTCAAGCAGTGCTGGGCAGGGAGTTGCCCTGAGGACACACCCTGCCCTTCTTGCACAGTACTTCTCACTGGGGACATGAATGTGGTCTCTGCACACAGAGATAGCACTGTCCTGGAGCTCCACGTTCCACACGAACAGAAACACCTGGGAGTCCTCAGCAGACAGCTTGGACGAGAACCCCTCTGAATCCATGTGAGCTTTGTACTTGCTCACCCACACCAGCATCTGAGGGGACCATTTAAGAAGGTGATGTAAATGTAGCAACTGGAATAACTGGTGGAGAAATTGCAGCGCAACATTGTCCTGCCAGGATGGTGCTTGCTGGAGGGAATGGGAGCATAGAGGCCTTCTGTGCATGACCTGTAAAGCCAGAAAAGAATATCAGCACTCCTTGTGTTGACCCAGCCTTCCCAGTTTTGCTCGTTCCTGCACAGGCAGACAGTATTTTCTCAAATATGTCTTGGACTCTACCCTAGCAGCTTGCTGTTCCTCTAAACAGTGCTGCAAAATCAACCCATAGAAAATTGTGTCTGAACACTAAAAGGGAGGTGCAGAGTCATTCTTCCTTGCATTCCCATCACAACTGACACCTCTCAGATGATTTTCCAGTACCACCCACATTCCCTGCACTCTCTACAGAATCATTCCGACTTTGTTGCAGAGTTACAATTTCAATTTCCCCTTCCATCACTGGCAGGCCAATCTCTTGCCCTCCTCCCGCCCAGACTCAACCTTGTGCCTCACCAAAATATGCCAGTCCTACCAGTGCTGCCAGGAAAATCAGGGCCATATCACACTCTCCATGCATGGCATGTCCAGGAACCTTGCAGAAAGAAAGAGCTAAAGCTGAAGAGTTCAGTTCTCCACCCTCTGCCAGCCCAAAGCACCTGCCAAACCTCAGTGCAGCGGGTGGAGCAAAACTCTCTCCCTGCTGCTGCAGACATACATGGTGGGCACTCCATACATCCATCCCAAGGAGGCTCTGTGGAGAGATAAATTAAAGATGTTATCGTGCTCAGTCCAAGGAAAGGCAGCAAACCGTGTTCAGGATTTGCAAAGGGCCAGGAAAATGTTGTTCAACACCGTGAGGCTCATTTTTGGGCAGTCAGGTCATAGCTGGGCCTTCCTCACTGTCCAAGCCAAGTACTTCAGCGTGCTCTCAGGCAGACACAGGCTGGTGAGAAGTGATGCCTCTCAGCTCCAGGTTCAGTGCCAAAGGGACCTGGGGTCCTTGGAAGTGCATGGAGAAGCCTGAAGGAAGAGACCAACTAGCCTGCTGTCAGGCAATAGGAGGCTGCAGGCAGTTTTCTTGCCTTTTGCTCCTCCTGGAGTTCACAACCCGCCCAATCAGCTCCCAGCATAGGAGGAGTGTCCATGATGAACTTCATCTGCCATGCAGTGCCCAGACAGAAACCAAGGCCTGTACCCCCTAGTGTGTGGCCTGGAGGCAGATCCCCTTTGCAGGCAAAAACACCGAGATCCAGGTGTTTAACTATCTATTCCCCACAAGGGCTTTCTCTCCCTTCTCTGAGGAGCTGTTGACCAAGGGAAGATGACCCAGAGCACACTTGGCACCAGATGGAAACGAAGGCACAAAAAGCCTTTATTGCTTTATTGAGGGACAACATGGGTATTTAAAGGGTTCTGAGGGAAAGTTCTGGAGCTTGGATGGGATTGGGTAAGGATAGGGGCGAAGTGAGTAACTGGGCAACCAGAAAGCCAATGGGGACCAACTCCTCAACAGCAGAAAAACTAACCATTAGGAAACCAGGGATTAGGGCAGAGGCAGAAAACGATATGAGGGGAAGCAGACAATATGATGATTAAGCGAGGAAAAAGTCATAAGGCAAAATCATGAGTGGTAGCAACTGTGAGGGGATAACAATAAAACTTTCTGAACAAAACCCTGTACAATAAAAAGCATAACTTTTAAACTTCAGCTGTGAAAGTCTCTAATCTGTGTGGCTGGTCTGGTCTGGGGTACTCCTTTGCAACACCACCCTTGGAGGTCCATTTTCTAAAGTGTTCTTTCCAGTCCTCGTATGTCGAGTGTTCTCCCACACTTCTCCTCAGACCACACACATGAAGCCCTTCAAGAGAAACACCCCTGGGAACAGCACCTCCTGCAAACAGCCATGGCCAGACTCAGACATACAGCTTCTCCTTGACAGGAGGACTCTCAGAACAACACTGTTACAATCTCCTCACTAGTGTTCAGTTGTGATGATTGAGCCCATGTCGGGGGATGACAGCCACTGCAATGACAAACCGTATAATAAACTCAGCAGTTTTCCTGCC
>VWZD01001392.1:5797-23055 GCA_013396695.1 Sakesphorus luctuosus | reverse complement strand
CCTATGTGCTATTTGAGAGGGATTTTTCTCAACATATGTTTTTTTGGGAGAGTGTTTTCCTCCAACAGCATTGTAGCATATCTTGTTCTTTCTTATTGCCCAAAGGCCTGATAACAGTACCATGGGAATTGAAGTGAACACGGGAATTTAAATTACTTAGTGTAAAAATATGTTCAACATAAAGATTGTTAATCTCCATTTGGGAGAAAAAATCTTTAATAACCATTTAAAACTCACCTGTCTAGTAGATTAAGCAGATGTAACTCTTGCAATGTCTCACCAGATTCTGGTTCACCTTGAGCTCTCTTTGCAATAGATCTCTCCCAAAGTTCTTGAGACTCTAATTCCCAAAGTCAAGTACCAGGAAAGCTGAATAGCTGACATCTAGAAAACTAAACTCCTTTTACGATCTAAGCCTTCAATCTCTGACCTCTATTCTTGCTTACTATAACACAAGTCTTACTGAGTGCAGTAAAAATAATATGCACCCACTTCTAAAAGGCACTTCGTTTTCACTCCTTTCTTGCACCTTCACTAGAAGTTGGGCAGCTGTTTGACAGAACACACCAGAGGATTGTAGCAATGCATTCTCAATACATGGCATGGAGAATGTCTTGCCAAAAATGGGCTGATGAAGAAAATCAGGCATCCACTGAGAATGCTTTAACAACTGATGTTTTTAATGTGGTTTGAATGTACTGGATGTAAAAACTGCAGTGTCACTGTCTTCTTCCCAGAAGCCCCCTGCCAGGCCATGGGGCTGGGAAAGATTGTGACCTCATGTTACCTGAAACACTTTCCCATTGAATATAAAACCCCTAACTCTCATTGGCCCAAAGCCAGACTCCCCTCTTGTCCCTTATTGGTGAGTTTGTATCCCTCCAAAGTCCATACAAACCTGTTCCCCTGAATAAACTTTCTCTTTTTTCTTTTTCCTGTCCTCACCCGTGGTCCCTGTGTGTCCTTTCTCAGGGGCTCTCAGAGACCACATGGTCAGGGTAAATCATAGAGCACACACTTCTCCTAGGTTAATGGACTAATAATCCAGGACCAGGAGAAGTTCCATATCATTGCAGATATCCTTCAGCACACAGCACAACGAGGCTACAAGAAACCAACCCTCACAGAAGATGATCTGGCTGACAACAAAGACTTTTTTTCCTAGATATAATTGTCATCTAGAGCTGTTTCCTGACCTAATTCATGGTGTTACTGCACTCAAGCTATGAATGCGAGTATGGAGATGCTGAGCGGAATAGAATCATCTTTTCTGTTCACAGCAAAGAGTTACATAAGACTAAATTGATAATTAAAGACAAAACTGCAGAGCTATGGCAGATAAAATATTTTAATTAGTCAGAATCCATTCTTACAGAAAGTGACATATATTCTCCTGTTCCTCACATTAGAGAAACTAAATTAATTAGATTAATAAATATATGAAGGAGATAAGACTTATGAGTTATTTTTCTCTTGTGACTTATTTTTATGTTATGTAAATGCATTGCATGAAATATACTCCCTGAAAATGTGTTTCATTAATGCACCTTTTATGATATTACTTCTATAATTCCATGATTTCATAGTTTATATTTCAGGTCTCCTTTTGCAATAATAACTTTGAATAGGCTTTTATTGTAGGAGATAGAGACATATCTGGAAAAAAAAGCTTGGAGATCAAATACCTTCCTCTGTTCCACAGAGAATCCTAAAGTTAATGCAAGTATATACATTGTGTTGTAGAACAGGTGCTTCTTTGTTTTGCCAGACCAGCAGTTTTTATCCATATCTTTCATACTTATTAAGCCAAATTTGTATTCTGCTAAGAGCAGTCAGGTGTAGTTGGATGCATTGAGGTGAATTCAGATGCAATAAAGTAAAATACACCACATAATACAATATGCAAGATACTGACTAACTAAACACAAACTTTTCCCATTTACAATTTTTTCAATGGAAAACTACAATTTTCACACTTTCTGACAGATACAAAATATTTGCAGTTCAACAGCAGAAACATGAATCTACAGCATCATTTGCCTTAATTTCATCTTCATTCTACTGTCTAAAACAAAGTTAAACTTGTAAATAGCATCAATAGAGTGACAGAAATCAAATAGGGATTTCATGGTTCATCAGCTAACACAGCTCTCCAAAGAGGGGAGTTTTCAAACTCTCAGGTCTACTACAACTTTGTTGTGCGTGATTATCTCTACAAAAAGATCAAAAACTAGTCAACACTTCTTAAAGTTTGGCAAATATTTAAATTTCTGGAGATTAATCAATAATGTAAAATCCATAATAAATGTCATGAATAAACCTCTAGCAATAAATCATTGTAATTATACTTTATTTGAGTTTATTTAATTAATTTCTAAAATTTCATGAGCACTTTTCATTGACCTACAGGTAGACTTCCTAGCAGGCATTTAACAATAATTGCAGTAAGCATGGTCTTGAGCCTGTGCCAGACAACACAATCTCTTTACTGAAAGAATGGAAAACTTTGGTAATTAATTTTGCCACTAGGTCAGTTTAAGATGGAGGTTCTTGTAAGATGCAAAATCACAGAATCAAAGAATATGTTAAGTTGGAAGGGACCACAAGGATCATCAATCCTTAGCCCTACACAGGACCATCTACAACAGTCACACCATGTCCCTCACACTATCATCCAAACCATTCTTGAACTCTGTCAGGCTTGGTGCTGTGACCAATTCCCTGGGGAGCCTGTTCCAACGCCCAACCACCCTTGGGGTGAAGAAACCTTTTCTAATATCTAACTGATGCCATAGGGGTCAAAAAATGCCTACGGCATCACAACCTAAACGTCCCCTGTCACAACTTCAGGTCATTGTCTTGGGTCCTGTTGCTGGCCTCCACACAGAAGAGATCAGTGCCTGCCCCTTCTCTTTCCTGTCATGTGAAGTAGACTGCCATGAGGTCTCCCCTCAGTCTCCTCTTCTCCAGGCTGAACAGACCAAGTGACCTCAGCCACTCCTAATACAGGCTTTCCCTTGAGGTCATTCACCATCTTCATTCCCTGCTTTGGAAACTTAATGCCTGGTAACAGGGGACTAGACTGGGTTGAGGTTTTTTGAGTGTGTTTTTTTTGTTTGTTTTTTTAAGAAAAATAATGGCTCAAATGCAATTAAATTTATTTTCTGGTTTACTGGGATTTTTAATAGGTTGACTTTTTGCTAAACAAATAACTTGTCCAAGTCAACCCCATGTTTTTTCTTAACATTTTCCATTCTCACTTTTGTGGTACTATGTGAACATACGTTTAAAAAGATAAGTTTTTTTAAAGAAGCTTTGCCACAGAAATGAGACTTTTTAACAACTGTTAAACAAGGCCTCAATTAGGAAATTAAGTACTTTGACACTTAGAGATGACTAGTTGTTACACGCAGTCGGGAAGGCTCAGCTTTACTGAGTGTTACACTCTAATTTCTGGCTTCAAGTGATTGTGCTCACATGAACCCTTGTAAAGCCATTTGTTCTTGGGTATCTTGAGTTAATGTCTGGAGAATAACTACACATTTTTCTCTAAGAGATTTCTTTTAATTTGGTGAGAATATAGGCATTTTGACTAAGCGCTTTTTAAAGAGATAAGATGCAACTTCACAAAAGCATTGCAACAGATTACCAGGACTAATAGGCATTGCTGTGGTAAGGAACTTTTCTTACACCCAGCAAACACAAACTCCATGCGACTTAAGTCATGTACCCACACCCTACAGAAAATAGGTTTTTAAGTTACTCATAAGAGGAAGAAAAGAATAAAGGAAGAGAGATTAAGAGAAAGAATAAAGAGAGAAAATGAGGAGAGAAAAAACAGTTGTCACTCAGAAAGCCACATGTTGATGGCTTCGAAGAGAATAGGCCAGGGCCCACAATGGAGACCGTGCACTGCCTCTTTACCTGCTGTGGTCTCGGTGACCCCTCCCTCCAGGTGGGACCTTTGCTTCACTGACCACTCACTGTCCTCCCAGCCAAAGTGAGGGTGCCACAGCCGATTGGAGGCTCTAGGGGGTACAGTGTGGGTGGGTTACCAGGCAGACATTATTGGCTGACAAGTGCCCCATGTGGTGTTCATTCCATGTGGCCACAGGCTCCAGTGGCTGTCTTGGCTGACATAGAGATATTGCACTGGAGGCTGGTCCCCTCCCCCAACACACACACACACACAGAGACACACACACACACAGAGACACAGACACACACAGACACACACAGACACACACAGACACACAGACACACAGACACACACACACACACACAGACACACACACACACATACCCCTATATGATGGTTCTGACCTAATAATTACTGATTTTGTGTGTAACACTAGTTTTAAGTGTTTTGAACTTCCCAATTTCTTCAGTCTCCTGAAACTGACAAAATATGAAAGAAATTGAAATTTGTCTTAAAAAAATAATGGCAAGGATGAAAAATTACAGACAAGAAGAAGTTTACCAAAGACACTTTGCATAAAGTGTAAAGCTGAATTTTTATTCTCAGTAGTAAAACTAGAGAGGTTTTGCACCAGGACCAACTAAGGTCAAATAAGGCACTGTCAAGTAAGCTGACATGGAAAGATACCATGCAGCAAACACACACATTTTTAAATTTTTCTTCTTCCTTTTTTGTTTTTTAACTTTTATCTATGTATTTGAACTTGAATAGAAAATCTTTTGGAAATCTATTGTCTTCTGTATGTTCATCCAGTGACAGCAGAGTTGTGACTCTTATAGGCAGAAAGGACACTGCCATTGTATATTTGAAGTTAGCACTGATGACAAGGGCCCATTTTTGTGAAATGATAAGAGTACCATGTTTCTTGAAAATGCCAGAGCAAAGCCAAAAACGAACCTTACACTACTCCATGGTAAAAAGATTGATCCTATCATGAGTAAAACACTGTTCCTAAACTTCTTTTCTTAGAGGATTTGACAGAGTAGGAGGCAGTATACTGATCTGAATAAAATACAGATTTGAGTTTATGATTCATTTCTACAGCTGGTTTAGATTATCTAAATTGGCATTGAAGACGTTAACTGACTCAAAAAATGGATCCAACACAACTAGGGAAAAAATGATATTTACATAGGCAAATATTCATGCTGCATTTTAAGTTATATTTGCCCTATTTGCTTTTTTGTCCGTAATGCATCAAGGATCCTATAGCATAATCCTTCTCTCAGCACTTACCAATGAACTATGAAATAGTATTAAATAGAATTAATTAGAAGTTTTAATGAATCATGTCTGTACTCATTTATTATATAATGTAATTTTCAAGGAGTGATTAATACGAGCTACAGATGAGTGAATGGTAATGTAGTTTGTTAACCTTACTAAGAAGCTACAGTACATGATTCAAGTTAGTTCTCCTCTATTATTAGCACACTTAAGTGCTTGCCATTACTTCAAGGGAACAAGATTTTCATTACTGTGCTATTAGATGCAGAATTGGCTAGTTGTTGACCTCTCCCCCATATTATTTATGACAGTCTCTGATAGACCAATACCTTTTTTTTCTCCTTCCTTTCCATTCAACATTATTTTTCAAAGTAAATGGAAGACTCATGACAAAAGTCCTTCCATCAAAGTGAATTTGTATGCTTAATTTCCAGTACACCATTTAGTTCATGTAATATTTTACCTAACACTATCCAAAATTGCTAGATTCTGCATATGCTTTTCTTCATGACTGGAGTTGATTACATACCAGTTATTTAGGTGTAGCTGGACAGTTTTTTCACAGTATCAAGGGTTTTTTTCTTTTTCCAGTTCTTTCCTTCATTGACTGAGTTGGAGTTGCTCAAGAAAGTGGGTGATGACACAGCTGGGAGAGCTGAACTCAGCAGACCAGCGGGATATCCCATGCCATACAACACTGTGCTCAGCAATAAAACCTCAGGGAAAGGAGGAAGAAGAATGAAATATCCACTTTGGGTTACAGCATTTGTCTTCCTAAGTGCCTGCCCATGGGAAGTAGTGAATGAATGCCTTATTTTGCTTTGCTTTCATGCACTGTTTTGCTTCACTTCCTGAAGTGTCTTTATTTTGAACCAGAACTGGGTGTTTGTTTTTATCCTTGCTATTCTCGACCCCATCTCACTTGGAGGAAAGAAAGAGAGACTGGGTGGAGGTTTAGCTACCATCTGGGACAAGCTCGCAACAATTCCCACTTGGACCTCTTAAAAAAGAAATCATACAACACAGGTGACATTTCTGCAGACGTATGTTAAGGCAATTCTCCTTTTATTACTTTAGAGGGATAACAACAAAACCTAAGTTCTCAGTAACAATATACTTAATGAGACTTGTTTATTAAAGGTGTGCTTCACTTATTCTCTTTATTTTTTTAATTATTCATAATAGTTTTACCTGTTTTGTTGTTGTTGTTGAGTCCTAGAAAGGCACATACTTCTTTCTATTTACAAAATGCTACTAGCAATTAACTCATGAATTTGTAGAATCATCAAAATACAGGAGTTGGGAGCTATTTTTAACTCTGCAAGTAGTCATAGACACAGATCTGGCCCTCAGTGGGCAGTTTTTGTTAGTAAGCTTAGAAACAGAAATGAAAGTTTAAAAAGTGGCTTGAAAGGACATTTTCTATACACACCTTTTGCCCATGGCAGCATTCAATTTCTCATGTCCATTGTATGTCTACAGCAATACACTTACATTTGGCTAGCTCTCAGAAGTATTCTCCTTATCTCATAGCTTGAGGTTACAGGACACTGACTGTGCTGTGCAGTACAGTTCAAGGCAGCCGAGATGCCATCAGAACCCTGGGTTACAAGTAGTCTCTGGAGTGCTTCATGTCTAGAGTTGGCTCCACACCAAGTCTCACCACAAAATGAATCCCAGAACTGCTCTGAACCAACAAACTGTAGAAGGCAACAGAAATTCGTCTATTTTTGCAAATCAGAAGAAAGAAATAACATTTGTTCTCTATTCTTCAGTGTGCAAGGACCATAACGTTTCTGAAGGTGCACAAACATTTTCCATCTGAACACACAAAACAAAAAGTCACTCTGCTTGGATTGCATCTAGTTTTACATAAGTAAGCCTTAATATTAAGTTGGAAAAAATCAGTGGATAGATAAGAGTTTAAGTTCTTATTTCAGTGATAATATGAAGTGGATCCCGTGCATACTCATTTTCAACTGCAAATTGATTATGGCTCTTGCATGACATTCAACAGCTTAAACTTTATAAATAGAGGCATACACGTTTTATTAAAATGTTTCCATTGATGTATAGGTGTGTTCAACTGTGTTTTCCTCTCCTTAACTATGCTAAAAGTACAGCAAGATAGTTGTGATTCAAAGCTTAAATTCCTAATCTCAGAACAACAGGCAAAAAAAGGAATAATTTTGCTCTTTAACAAAATAAATATTGTGATAGTTTATAACAGCTTATGCATTCAAAAATGTTGAGGCAGACAGGGTTATCCAAATGTTGATGTATTTATACCCAGGCTGAATGATTTGAACGAGAGCTTTAATAGATGGGAGTCTTCAAACACTGATTAGGTGATTTGCATTGAATTAAAACGTTTTATTCATAAATAATTTCTTTGTGTGTGTGGCATGCCTGTATTATTCTTAAAAACCAATAATATCATGACATTTATACCAAGGGAACCTAGTCAGTGACAGGTTCTTTCATTGATTCATAATTCATATTCATAGTAAGAGTATCTGATCAAATGAGCTTTACATATTTCATTGTGCATTTGCTAAGATAGTCAGTTTCAGCAGCACCAAAACAAAACAAAAAATATTTCATTTCCTTTTAGCATTAGAAAAGTTAAAACACACGGATTCTTGAGAAGTTCCCAAGAATGCTCATGGTTATGACATAACTGACTTTTGTGGGTGTTTGTCACCATTTGTTGCCTAGTCATAATAATGTTTAGTGTCCCCCTCAGGTGATATATAGTAATACATAATATATTTCAGGTATTAATTTGGCAGAAGCCATCATAAACACAATTCTCAACTTTAGAAGAATCCATCTGAAAGTATACTTAAATGAATAAACAACACACAATAACCTTGTGGCAGGAATGGAACACATCAATCACAAAACTTAAGTCAGATGACAGAATTTCAATAAAGCAAAAGAAATATCTCTAGCAAGAAGCTCAATTTGTGAAGATCTCAAACTGCAGGACTACTGCTACAGAAAGGCTGCTGCTGAGACACAACAAAAGATCACCTTTATTGAAGAACAATTGCATGACCTAGTTCTTGGTGATGCCTGAAAAGTCTGTAAAAAAGACTCCAAGCCTATTTTTTGTAGAAGATAAGAGGGTAGTGGCTTTAATGATGGACACCCAGGCTCACCCAGGAATACACGAATTGCACGTGGGCAAGCTCTAGTTTCCATGGCTTTTATAATATGATCTATCCAATCATTACTTTACACATCTCCAGTTCAAATTTTTCCTGCCCCATTCCCACCCTTGTTCCACCCCCTTGGGATTTAAGTCTGGGGTTGGTGAGACCTTCTGTTCATCAGTTCTCCTCTTCCTCGGACTTCTGGGTCACTCTGCCCCATCTTTATGTGTCCTTTTGATATTCTTCAACCTTCTACCTTGAAAAAAGACTAAAGCTAAAGGAATCTGAGCTCACTGTTCTGGGACAGGGGTAGCGATAGAGAGACATTAAACTCAAGCTGCTAGAAATATTAACACACTAGATCTACTTTGCTACAGCTACTGTTTTCCTAAAATCTATAAAATGTGAAAATCAAAAATCAAAAGCCCTTCCCACATCATTGGTCAGCAACTAGCTTTTTTAGAAACTTCAGGAGCTGAAAAAAGAACTGTAAAGTGACCATGTGTACTTTTATCTTTACTCCAGTAGGAAGAAGGTATTTGAAAACATTTCCTGCCATCTTATTTTACATTTTAATTCTAAAGGTTATGTAAACCTAGGAACAAAGGAAGAAACTGATATGAACAAGATGTTCATAAATATTTACTGTACTAGGCAGAGAACTTTTAAGACCTAGTTGATATGAGTGCAAACATTTTTCCATTTTGAGTAACCAAGAACAGTAGAAAGGAAAAATATAAGGAAGGCATTATTTGACTCAGCTGTTAATCTTTAAAAACTAGGCTTAAACTATACAAAAAAGGTAGACAAGATTCTTTAAAAGGCACCTATTACGTATGTTGGCTGTATCCAACCTATGTGGAAAGAAAACAGAAGTATAGGATTTTGTCACCAGTCTGGGTTTTGTTGGTGGTTAGTTGTTTCGGGATATTTTTTTTTAATGTTGCTTATGCAGTTCCACCTATGCATTCTAAGACCCCTGACACCTTGCTGTTAAATCAGCACACCTTACACTATTTACTTAACTCACGGTTCTCTCCTGCCTTTCTACACATGCACTTTACCTTCACATGCAAGCCCAGTTTTTTAAGGTATGTCATCTACATTGACAGTCATACACTCTAGAGGATGGGCTGCACAGGCAGCAGACCAGAGCAGTAACTCTGGATCAGACTTAGGAGAAGTATTCAGTAGGTGATGAATTTGGCAGTTGCTTGTCCCTCAATGAAGTAGAGTAAATGTGAAGATGGTAGGGGAGGGAGAAAGAATCAGAGAAGCACAGAATATTCTGAGATGGAAGGAGTCTACAAGGGTCATTGAGTCCAACTCCTAAATGAATTGCCCATACAGGTTCAAACCTGTGACCTTGGCTTCATTAGCACTCTGCTCTAACCAACTGAGCTAATCTCAGGAAAGTTTTTCCTGAGACAGACTAGATAGTGCAGTGAAATTTTTTAAGTCAACAGCATGCTTTGAACTAGATACTTAAAAGCTTCAAAGTATACTCCATGTATGTTAGTATATGTGGCAATTCTTCTCCCTAACACTTCACAAATTACAGGATATAGTATAAACATTCAGTTCTACTATTCCCTAACCACATAGTGCTAGTTCTGAAAACTCATTTGTTTTCTTTAATTCCTCATCTCTTACTCAAGGTAGTCCATATGGGATATTTGTAAATGGCTTGTGTGCTTGCAGTGAAGGCAGTGATTCAATCCTCCTGAGCAGAAAAACTTGTGTTTCTCCAGGCATTACAAAAGTCATTCTAGTAGCCTAGTTGCCTAGAATGGCTGGTTTCTGAATGCAGAATCTCCTGAATACCCCTGAGTAGCTTTATATCTTTGTATCTAATGCTTGTTAAACAAACAAGTGGAAACACAGCAAAACTAGAAAGCAAAAAGAAAAGTTAAAATCCCCCAGATATTAATAAGAATATATCTCAGAATTGTAAAAAAAGAAAACCAAAACCAAATCACCACCACCAACAACAACAACACAAAACCAAAAATACAGCAAAACAAAAAGCCCCTCTCAAACCTGTTTAATCCACCTTTTTGTCAAATGAACCAGTTTTACATTCACTATGAAGCATACAGTGCATGGTCTCTTCTTGACATTAACTGTTCAGTTATTTTCTTCTTGATCCAGTTCTTTAGCACTGGCACAGTCCAAAAGCATTTTCTGTTGTTTCAGATAGACTTTTTTCCATCTTGTGTAACAAATAATATATTTCAGAGCAGTGTTTTCAGGCAGTTTTGCAGACAAAAGGATTAGAGCCCCAGGTGGATTCATAGTGGCAACAGTAACAGATTCGGCAAGACTAATACTAGAGAGCAAAGATTTTCAATCCATATGAAGAAAATTGTCAGGAGGAAAGTATTTGATGTTAAAAGCCAGTAAGGAAAGAAGCTGCTGTTTGCCCTCATTACCACACTCTTTAATGTCATTCAGAATCTTAGTTGTTTTATAGAAAAGCCTGTCATTTAAAAAAGTCAGACCAACTCTCACTTTTATAACACATTAAGAGTTGTAAAGTGTGTCTGCAATGAAAATCCAAACAGGCTTAAAACATGCATAAATGTGCCACCATGAGTGCAGCAACAGAAACAGAGACACCTCTTTCACATCCTGCTCAATCTTTGGATAAGCGGAAAGGTAAAACTGTACCTGGCAGTCAAAGGGTCATGAAAAGGGTATTTCCAAAAAACACTGAACTGAATGAGTATCAGAAGATCACATCATCTTATCTTCTCTGCCCAGCACATTGGCTCTGTGTCAGCGCTGTGCTTCAGGACAAGACTGAAGAGAAATACGGTTGTCTTAGGCACCATAATATGATTCCATGAATTCAGACATCCTCTTTCTAAAATAAAAAGATTGCAGTAAAATGGGAGCTGTTTCTGCCTTCTTGTGGTGACAAAAATGGCCAATACACACTATCATCAAGAATCAGACTGCTGGTCTGTGACAAGCAGATAGGATCCACAGTTGTTCACCATTCTTGTACCTATGAGGAATGTTAGCAGTTATGACGGAGGACAGGCTCACCAGCAGCACTGGTGGAGGAAAAAAGACACAGTTCAAAAAAAAAAAAAGATATCAAGTTCTTCCCTAGGTAAAAACATTTAAGTAAGTTTAATTTTGTGTGATGGTGCAAATATTGAGTGTCATTCCCAGCTCTAGCAAGAGCTACCTAGGAATACTCCTATGAAAAACATGGAATACATAAAAATTACTCAGACTACCGCATTAAGCGACAAAAGCCAGTTATTGTCAATTACTGACCAACAAAAAAGACCATAACTGATCTTAAGTATAAAATCACCCATACTTGGATGTTGCTGCCTCAGCCATGGCTGCTCTACAGTTAAAATCTATAAAACAAAACATATACAGCACTGCATGTGTGTCTCATGAGTCCTGGCAGGCAGAGACTGCAGGGGATCAAGGAAAAGGCAAGTCCTGCCAGAATTTTATCACCCTAAAATCTTAACTCTCAGCTCTTGCACACAAACTCACAATCACCAGAATGATTCAGCCATGCTTATTTCATAAGATAAAATGTTGCTTCAATAACTGGACATGAAAACCACTACAAAATTAGAGAGAGAAATTAAATCAATAGTAGGTCCAGCAGGACACTGTGTTCTATCCTTGGACCTGTTTGCAGGCATGCTGGTTGCATCCAGATTAGCTGATAAATAGCTGATTCAATAGACTGGTAGCAAACACGTGCTTTGCTAGGGATGACTCTTTAAGTCACCATACATCAAACAGACAGTGTCAGCCTTTGAGGATAACCAGTGATGGCTTGTTTTGCTCTTTGAACTGCCTTGGAGACCTGGAGACTAAAAAAGTGCCTGAATGTTGCATTGAATCCACTTGGAGGGTTGAAAGCTTCAAAGAAGAACACTATTGCATCCAAGGGGAAATGCATTGATTGAAGAAATCAGTGTGAAATAGTCTTTTATAATTAACAGAATGCTGGAATTGACTGGTGTTTTGCTGAGCTATATTTTATCTTTATTGGATTAATTGTGACACAGTAGGTTATGTCAAAGGGAATCTGCATGAATATTAAAAGTAAATGTGGTGTGAATTATAGATAACTTACATTAGATGCAACAGCATGCAGCAATTTTTATTCACCTATGCAATTAGATTAAAACAAATCTGCTGAATAAACCATATTGTCTTATTATAATCCAAATTCAAAATTATCAAGAAGTTATGAAACAGGGATAATTGCTGGTCTTTAGAAGATGTATGTGGTCATTCACATATACACATGACAGGAAATAATTCTGAGAAGTGTTCTGGAGAAAATGGTTTGTTAATGAAGAGAAAATTGATTTAATCTCAATTTTTTAATAAATGTACTACATATTCCACATATCTACTTAGAACTTTGGCAGCAGACATGTGCTGTTTATTAAAAAAATATGGAAAATGTAAGGAACAGAAATTAAATAAGGAAGATTGGCCTAGTGCTAGGATTGCACATTAATCCTTCTGGACATTCTAAAAGCATATACTCAGCATTGGGTCTTCTAATTTCTTAAGTGATCAGTTAGTTGTATGTTCTTTAACACAATGAATGTGTTCTTTATGTATGCCACAGAAATCTAAATTTGTTTGGAATTTTTAAGCAGAGTCAAATTTTTGCAAAGCCAAACACTTGAAAATATGAATTTTATCTGTGGAATCACAGAGTAATTCAGTCCAGAATGGATCTTCAGAGGTTGTTAGACAAAGGTCTGGCTCAAAGCAGATCTAATTAGATCAGCCTGCTCTGGGACATGCCCAGTGGATCCTGAACAAAACCAAGGATGCATATTCCAAACACTATCTGTTCACCTGTTTCGGAATTCAATAATCCTCATGAAAAAAACCAAAACCAAAACCAAAACCAAGCATAAACCAAACAAAAACAATGAAAAGCAACAAAAAACCCCCCTGTCTTCTTAACCTGTAACAATCTGAATTTTCCTCAATCCAAATTGTGTCTGTTGCCTCTGCCAGCGTGCACCTCTAAGAGGAGTCTGGCTTCATCTTCTCTTTACCCTTACATTACCTAGTTATAAGACAGCAACAAGGTCTCCCCTTTGTCACCTCTTTTCTGAGCTGAACAAACAGTTCTCTCCACTGTCTACTCAAGCCCCCTGACCATCTTGGTTGCCTCCACTGGACTTGGTTAACCGTGTCAAAATTATTCTTGTACTGGGCAGCTGTTTTGGTTTGAATACTTTAGCAAAATGCCAAGAATAAACCAAAGTGACAAAGGCTCCCTTCTCCCCCTGGCCAAGAAAAGCGAGAAAAAAACCTGAACACTTAAACCTGAAATAAAGCTGGCTTATTTATTTACATGAGAAATGGAAAATGAAAAGTAGACTACAATATAACACACACCCACACAAGTTAGATATAACAAATAACTCATTCACCTCCCCACCCAACAGAAAACTGAACTCTTCCTAACACAGATCCCACCATTCTAACTACAAAACCCCCCAAGAGAACTCAATCTCCCAAGGGGCAGACCCAAGCAGAGAGAAAACTAAGAATAAACATTTGCATCCCTGTAGATAACATAGTGCTAAGGGGGTGCTGGGCCTAATCAGCAGAGCAGCACAGAGCACATCCACCTGCACCACAGCCACCAGGAGAAGAGCAAGCTCCTCCTCACCCACTGTATTTATATCCCAGTTTGCCTCATCTGGTCTGAAATATTTCTTTGGTTGCTTAAGTAGGTGCCACCTGTCCCTCCTAATCTATGTAACACTATCAGGGCCTACTAAAATTAAGGCTTACTCTAGGCCTAACTAAAACTAAGGCCTAAATTACCATAGCAGCCCAAAACTTTACAGATCATTGCACATTTGGTCTCACAAGGGACAAAGAAAGTACCACTTCTCCAGACCTGTTTTGCACTTGTCCAGTACAGCTAAGTATGCAAGTGGGCTTCTCTGACTCACGTTCAACTTACTTTCCACTAGGACCATCAGGTCCTTTTCATTAGAACTGTTCATCTTCCAACTGGATCGCAGCTTTCATTGTTGCATGAATTTATTCCATTGCAGATGCAGGACCTGAAATGATGTTAAACGTCATGAGACTGTGGCCTGAAAAGTCTGTGGAGAAAAAGACTCCAAGCCAATTTTAGTAGGGGATAAGATAAAAGAGCAGAAGCTTTAATGAGCACCCAGGCTCAACCAGGAATACAAATTGATACGTGTGCCCCAAACACTGCTTTCATGGGGTTTATAATAATATCCATCCAATCCCCATTCATCCATCCATCAGTCCTGCCCTGTTACACCTCTGGCACACCCCGTCTGGAATTGAGTCTGGAGGAGTTTTGGGAACCCCTCTTCATCATCTTCATCCCCCTCATAACGAGTAGGGCACTTGGAGGCTTTCCAGAGTTCTGGGCTTGGAGGTCACTTGGTCTATGTTTATGTTTAGGTTTAGGTTAGGTGTAGGTTTAGGGTTATGTTTATGTCTCGTGGTGCAGGCCTTGAGGTGTTTTTCAGACTTCTTCCTTGAAAACAAGACTAAATATCTAATGGAATTGATGCCTAATAACTCAACGTAGTTTTAGAAGGTTTTAGAACCCTATAGTCTCTGCTGAGTTACTCTGATTTTAAGTGTGCATATTAAGTGCCTTTCTCACCAGTTGGGAGCTGCTTACAGGCATCAAAGCTGAGCTGTTTTTCAGCAGACACCTGCAAGATAACAGAAGACAAACAACAGGAGAAGGCCCAAGTGCCCCCCCTCTCCCCCCCGCAGTGACGAAGGGGGTAGATTGACAGAACTTTTGGGTGGGCATTTAAGAGAAATGAGAGTCCTGATTGCGTTAATAAGGGGCATAAAAACCCTGAAACTTCCTGACCTAGGGGTCAAACCCCCCTGGGTTTGATCGCGGAAGCTTCCAAATAATAAAACCCTATATCTTTCTCCATTAACTTGTCTTTAGTATGTCTCTATTCACAGGGATATGAGAGATAAGGCATCAGAATCTTGAGAGGCTGATATGGGGTAGGGGTTGGTATGCGTAAACTTAAGCTATTAGAAATACTATTACACTAAAATCTCCATTCACTGTAATTACTTCTAAAATCTATAGAAATTAAAAACAAAAAAAAAACCTTAGGCATCAAGATGCTTGCCTGTCCATCTCTACAATCTGTCCAAGTTTCTTTGCGTAGAGGCCCCACACTCCAGTGTGATGACAACTAAATTCAATTTGGTTTTGTCCACAAACCTGCTGAGGTTGCATGCTGTCTTATCATCCAAGATATTAATGAAGACATTAAATATGTTTGTTCTCAGTGTTGATCCCCGAGGGATGCCACTAGTTACTGGCTGCCAAAAGGAATTTGTGCCACTGGTATAAATTCTTTGACTTCAGCAGTCCAAACCACATTTCCAATAAATTATCATTCACTTGACCAACTTCTGTCTCACCAAGCTGGTGAAAATAATATTGGGACATTGTCAAAAGTCTTGAAAATCAGAATATTTAACATCCATTGCCTTGTTCACAATAGCAATCTCATCACCATAGACAGCAGTGCACTCAGTCAGGTGTTATTTATGCTTGATAAAGCCATATTGGCATATGGTAATTACCCTCTTGATCCTGAAGTGTTCAGAAATTACTTCTAAGAGGATTTGTTCCTTATCCTTTCCAGGCTGCATGTAGTTTTCTGTAGTTTCCTTGCCTTTCTCTAAGGTGGTTGCAGCATTTGTCTTCTTTCAGCTACCAGGAACATCCTTTCAAAAGGCTGCTTTATTTTTTTGAAGATTATAGAGAGCCACCTCACAATGACCCCACTGAAGCCTTCCCCTGCTGCAGCTCCACCAGTGGAAAAGGAGTCTTTATATACACAGGACCTTGGTTTCCCATAGCCTGCCTTAAAGGAGCTTCTATCACAGGTTTTCCTTTCCCTTTTCTTGTTCTCCTAGCTATGGGATCTGGATTTGATAATACTTCCAGCAATCTTTTCCCTTTTTTCTTAGTGGTCACCGCAGGAGCTTTCACTTTGAGTCTTACCACAGGAGCTTCCTCCTCCCCTGAGCTATCTGATTCATCACCTGAAGGCTCCACGTCTGATTCCCTATCGCTGGGAAAAAAGAGGGGAAGGCTTGCCCTCCTCGGTGCCCCTGCTCGCTGCTGATGCCAGCTTGAAGCAGGAAATTCCCCCACTGTTCCCTCCCTGCTGCTCGGAAGCCCTGCATACCAAGGCGGAGCACTGGAGACAACCACGCCTCGACTGTACCCAGCCGGGAACGGATACGAGCCATACGGATAAGGAATGGGAGGTATTAAGGGGAAGGAGGCGTGCCTGGCCCTGGCTCCAAAGGTAGGATCAAATGCTCCCATGTTGTATGGGGAGGGTCTCTCCATTGTGGGTGCCACCCCGGCCTCTCCCGTGGCTTCTCCCACCACACCATCGCTCGTACTGAAATCTATGAGGTCAATCCTTGCCTGGCATTGCCCCTGGAAGGTCAGTCACAGCCCCTCCTGGTCCGTGATCTCCCCCTCCCACGGGCTGATCTGTTCTAGTTGTGAGATCTGTTCCAGCCTGAGCCCCTGCCTCGGCCGTTTCTATGGCTCCTGTTGCTATGGCAACCGCGCCTGCCTGATCGATCGCCACGGCTTTCCCCGCCGTGCCAGTCGCTTGCGGAGCGTGAGCTCCGCTTCCGCCAGCCATCCCGGTTTCGGTAAGGGGACGAGCAGTCCCCCGTCTCCCCCGTCTCCAGCAGCCGCTCGTGCGGCTGCTCTACCAGGTCCCACCGGCGCCCCCGGGCTGGGAACTGCTGCTCCCGCAGCCCCTGCCCCCACGCTAGGACCAGATCCTGCAGCCACCGCTGCTCGAGCCCCAAGA
>VWZD01001390.1:444214-464123 GCA_013396695.1 Sakesphorus luctuosus | reverse complement strand
CCTCGCCCCCCCCCCAAAAAAGTCCTTAATTTTAAGAAAACGTGCCAATTCTTTTATGTCCTCAAGGACTTGGCAAACAGGCAGATTTGGTAAGCGGATGAATGGCCGAGCAGCAGCTTCTAAGTTTTGGACACGAAGGCCAGTGACATAAAGCACATACACTCTGTATCACAACTCCCTGCTACTGAATTTCCACAGTGGGTCAGTGACTTGATTACATAAATAGGGGAAATAATAGATCAAATAATTCCCAACACAGATAATCTATTAATAAACTAAAGTCTTGTGTATGAAAAATCAGGAATTGGCAAAAGACAATCTAGGAAGGTTCTCAACCTGAAAGATAGTAGAAACCTGAATTTGAAATTACTGTCTCCAGTAAACTTGGCTTAAATCAGTTTTCATTATCTACAAATTTTGAAATATTCATGCTCAGCTTCACTGAACAGCTGGTATTCAGGATTCTGGACATACAAAAAGGAAAGGCAGTACCTCACAAAACCTGTTTCTAGCTCACATTTCTCAGCTTTACTTTGCTTCAAAAAAAATCCTCAGATCATTTTCATTGCTGTCATATCTGAGTTATGATAAACATGTCCAAGGACAGTCAGCTAATTATCTTCAGTGGATAATTAGGAGCACTGAGGAGCATGGTTTTCTCCACCAATGGTAGATGTCAAGGCTTTTCAGTTAAATGTTTTGTTTCTTAACCTACTGGGCAAGAACCTCAACACCAGGTTTTCATTTTTTAAAAAAGCTACAGAACAGAGGAAAATGTCCTTTTATGTAATAATGATATATTTCAGAGCACTGCTAGGCCTTTGGTAAAAGGACTTTCACAGATGATGAACTAAGACTTCAAAATACCATCTAACCCAGGCATGTCGTTATAACTAAATTCAAATATCTGCTAACCACAGCTAAGTTACTAAGAGTCAAGTCACAGTGAAAGAATAAAAATAAGCAGCAAAAAGGGATGAGTTAAAGCATGCTCAATAACAGTTAGTTGAATATCTTAATGAGATGTTTTGTAATGTTTTATTTCTTAGCCTAGGCAATTTGACAAAAAATGCAGGGTTTCATTTGCAGTCTAGGAAATGAAATTTCAGATGCCAATATCTAACTATCTCAAGACATAATAATATGATAGAATTTTCCTGGGAGCATGGTCAGAGAATTGTAAATTCCCTCCATACTTTGTCAGAGGGAATCCTTAAACAGCACCTGCAAGGTACCCCATGTAGCCTTGAAGTGCTCTGTGATTGTTGAGGCAGCAGCTGACTGAGAAACAAAATATACTCTTATCTCTGCTTTATTCTTGATGTGCATGATGTCCTTCTTTAGTCTACTTTATGTGTTGTTCTGTGCAAACAATGGAGCTACTTGTTTGGGAATAGAAAATAGTCCGTAGAGTGAAAAAATGGTCTAATTTTTAATTTTCTTTTAAGATGGTGTGAGGAAATTATTTCTGAAGCAGTACAAGTTACATGTACAGTTGAAATGGAAAACAGAAACATTGTTCCAAGAGAAAGAGGAAACAGCCTCAAATTACTTAATGAATTTTCCATGCATTGCTTCATCTGACCAGTTGCATTACTCATACCATACAACACGTATTGCACCTTTTCACCTCCCAGAACTGCACATATTTCAGTCATGAGAAAGTTAAGCATATGTAAAATTGAGAAAATGAAAGCCTAGAAAACAGGTATTTAACAAGTCTTATCAACCATGCTTGTAGCCGTGCTAAATTTGGAGAAGACCTTGCTCTTAGCTTAAACAGGTACTAGCGACTGATTTGTCTTTGACATTCATGTTATTTTTTTATTTCACTGCTTGAGTACTTCATAGAAGAAATATTTGTACAAAAATTGTACTTGTTAGTAAGGACAACACACACAAGCCAGTTGTTGAGGCCAACAATACCCCTGAAGCAATGCTTCAGAGCTAGACTGCAGAAATAGCAGAGCAACCCAAATGAACCCAGAATTTCAAGGGAGCACTCTTTATATCCCTCTAATTGGGTGGACACATCAATCCTTGTTAGAGCACCTCAGTGATTCATTTGTAGTTTACTGAGGCATGTGCTGGAAGAGTCCACTGGCATGCCTTTAAGGGTCACAGAGAAGTCTCTTCCATTGAAATTAAAAATCTAGTTGTCTTTAGCAGCTTTTTAATAAACAGGATTTCCATCTGACCCACATTAGAAGCTTGCTTTGTTGAGATTTAGAAAGAAATATTTGTCCTCGCAAAAGAGCACAGGGGGCTGTTAATATTCAGATTAGATTTCTGCAGAGATTAGGTATTATTAGCATTTGATTTTCAGTTCAAAATACATATAGTTTCTTCTTCTCTCTAGAAGTTCTTCTCAAGGAGGAACCTTTTTTGCCCTCAGAGGCAGCAGGTTTTAAAGCCACCGGAGTATTTTTAACAAAGAGATTTTCAATCAGACACGCTAATGCAGGTGAGAAGCTGGAGTGTTCCAACACCTCATTGGGCACAGGTTTGTACAAGACCACCTGCAGTGCAGATGCAAGCTACCCTAGCTTTAACACCAGCTACACCAGGTGCTGGTAGTCATGTGGCTACCCTAAAGCATAACATAGGCTAACTCTTTGTGCATTCATGGTGTTGTTTGCATGTTTTCTGCAGACTGCTGAGCTCCGTGCTGCCATGCAACTCTAGCAGGTACCTTGAGCTAACTCAAAACTAGTGGTACAACACTGAGTCATCCCAGAAGCACCAGAAGTGTAGATGTGCCATAAAATTCACAGGCAGAAGGAGAAGGAAATAGTTTTTCATCCAGCAGCACAGTCATGCAACTTGCCCAGCAGGACCAGTGGGTAAACTCTCAGGCACAGCTCTTCACACCCCCCGCACTGAGAATCTTCACCACCAAGAAGGCACATGGCATCACTCAGCAGTAGGCAAGCCGGAGATCTTCAGGAGTTCACAGCTTCACTCCAAATCATGAAGTTCTTTTTTCAGCCTGTTCTCCTCGATGTTTTTTAGCATTTCTATCAGGGATAATATGCTAGCCATATATACTTGTTATCTAAGTCACATCACATTTTTCACAAGCTCCATTCCTTCACTCAACGTGAGTTTGCTTTACAGAAGCAAAACAAATAGAAAACAGTGTCCTGTTCCCTTTGATAGAAAGAACACTGGTTTGCTATAAACTGCATTTATGCTGACTATCTGTGCTGAAGGAAGGATACTGGACCCATTAGCATTTGTAGGATGGATTCATACTCTATAGTGCCGTTCATTTGTAGAACTGTGCAAATATAAGGCAGTAGAACCTTCATCACTACTGTCATCTCTCATGTTGCCATTCTGTAATTATTCAGTTTTTTAAGGTTGAAGTTAAGAGGGACTCTTAGATTTTAAAAGCATTTCTGAAAAGCTGTGTACATAAACCCACACACACACACACATTCATAATGAAAGACAAACGGGTATATTTACCACTGATTTGTAAATGTTAATTTTATTCAATTTAATTCAATTGAAAAGAATGGGAAAACATGGGAAAAGAAAGGGAAAACAATGTTGAAACTAGTACTGGAACATTCAGTTGGAAGGCAGAAATAGGGATTACAGAGCAAGATAACAAACTGGTGATAGTGGAAGAAGTAGGGTAAAATACATGTAAAATTCTACAGGAGGTGGTTAAAATTCTCAGAAGAATAAAATTAGCTCCCACAGTGCTTCCTCATGAATGTGGCTATGGTGCTGCTGTGAAAAGAGCTAACTCCTGCACCTCTAAAGCTACCAAATGCATGACAGATGGATTCCCACTTTTATGGCTGCAAAATAATCAAGCAGAAAGATGAGATCTGATGGATTAGGACTGGTCCAACTACTCTCCACTTCCAGATAAAATCAGAAAATACATTTACTTGCAGTTGGTTTCTCAAAAATCCCATCAATAGGCATTTTTTTTTACTGCATTGCCTCAGGACATGGCAGAAAAGACTTCTCTGGGAGTTTCAGTAGGCAGGAAGTATCCAATGAGTTACTGTATGAAAGGACAATGATTGCTGGGCTCACCTCATAAAACACAGCTTTACACAATAGTGCACTTACCTTACTGTCCTGACAAACTGTCTCATTTTTGGCTAACAGTGCTAACTTCCCCTCCCTTGAGCAAGTGGTACTATTTTCCTACAGCCAAATGGCTGACAGAGTAGACATAAATACAAATCCCCTGTACAAAATGAAGCTCAGTTTTATAGCCATTTCATAAGTATGCTAAGTGACAAATCATAAATTATGCCAAGCACCTATTCATAGAGTAAGACATTTCAGAAAAAGTTCTAAGTTCCTGTTTACGATATAAAGGATTTCCTAAACCAGCACCACTGTAGCAATTTGGTTTGTGCAACATGTTTTGATTGCTGCTTTACTGATCTAATCCTATCAGGGAGTACAACCTAGAGTCTTAAAAATCTGTTTTGTAGAACTACTGACGAAGCAGTCAAGCTAAATTACCCTTTATTCTTTGAAGCAAACTGTGAGGGACTCTTATATTAACAACAACAACAAAAATCTTTGAAGAGATAATAAATATGTATCAGGAATTAAAATGTAGGCTCCTTGAATAAAACTGATGGAAATCCCCCCCCAGCTCCATTAAATGAACATTAAGAAACACTTGCAAGTTTCCAGTGCAACATAATAGTTTTATAATAACAACCTTCTCACTATTTTTATCATTCTAATCAAAAGGAACATACCATAAGAATTTAGTGAGCACTCTGCAAGTCTTTTGCAGTGCTGAGATCACAATATCCTTTGAAAGTTCTGGCTCCCAGCCAAGGCCCAGAAGTGTTGGATGGTCAGAGGCATCCCTTTACTCACCATACCAGTTTACTCACACCTGAGTTTTACACATCACTCTTCACTCAGATGTAAACAAAAGGATTGCATGAAAAACCGTAAGGGTTATTGCTTGCTTTAACAGCAATTCGTATTCATACATAGCACCTGTGACCTGCTCCATTATAGAAATTTCACAGGATATTCTGAGTTGGAAAGGACCCACAAAGATCATCAAGCCCAACTTTTAAATGAATGGCACATACAGGAACCAAAATTTTTAAGACCAAAAAAAACTGGAAAAAATTAAGCTTAAAATTAGAGTCAGTCTTCACTTACACGAAATAGATGTGGATGTAAGAGATGTAGATGGTCATCAAAGATCACAGCATGAGTTAACTCTGTTCTTCTTTCCAACACTGGAACTCCTTTCCTAAAAATAGTGGTCTTTGGGCATATTTAGCCTTTTGGGTTTGGCGTAATTCACTTACTGTTTTAAAATAAAAGCATTTTATTGGAAGATTTCACAGTTGGGTTTAATCTGCAAAATTTTGTGCAATTATTTTTTAAATTTCATAATGTGATATTTTCATGTTCTAGTCATAAGATGGATCATCTTAAATATGTGGGGTTAGATGAAAAACATGCTTAGAGGAATAGCATTAAAAATCTTTAAAATCTTGAAATGAAAATGTACTTAGATGATACAGCTCAGACAAATTAAATAGCTTGCTGTTTCAAGTGAGCTGAGCCTACTGGCAGCTCCTCTTCCCCTGCATCTGGTCTGGCTGTTAGCTGGGTGAGGCAATTCAGCTCACTGAGCTGGGAGGAAAGGAGCCCGGCCAGAAAAAAGCAAAGCAAAGAGGGGCAAGTATGCAGCCAGCCCACTCTATGGAGCTGCCAATTTAGTTCAGCTGTCACACCTGAACCCTTGAGGTGGAAGTATCTAACACCATAGATGAGATTAGTTCTCAAATAAGGAAGAAATTCCACACATTGTAACATAAATTTTAAATTTTCGTACTGTAATTTGCCTCAAATGTAAAGTAGTGAGTGGGACCTGCTCTGTGGTTAAGATTCATGCCAGGCACTTAATTGGCAGTTGAAGACTCAAACATCTTCCCAGAAACTCCTACGAATAAAATACTGCAAAACAGCAGAAGGAGTACACATTTAATTTATGAATCCAAACAAAGACATGGGCTTTGACATTGACATTGTCTATTACAAAGCCAGCTTTATAATGGAGGTACATGGTAAAAACCTGTACAGTCTCCCAAAAGATTGGTATTTATGACATTTTTATATAAGGCAAAAATATAGGCACCTTTTGCTTAGAGAGCCACTTTTTCTATAAAAGAGCATGTTTCAATTCTTCCCTGCCCAGTTCAGACCTGAACCTCAGTGAGGGTTTGGACTGGAGACATTCTCTTACCAGTTGGTAGTTTATACAGCACAGAGTATCCAGCTCTATCAGTAGAGGCTGAGTCTGACACAACCAAAACAAAACAATAGCCTGCTGAACATAGTGCTTGCTAATAAGAGACAAGACTAATACCCCATTTGGAATCAGAACAAGCAAAGTTTTGCATCCTGACTATCCAGGTTATATATATGTCTTTCTTTAATTATCACTCTTTAGTCCATAGACTGTGTAAAATATTGCCGACTTTAGGTCTTAAACCTCAAAACCTTTATAAATTGTAGTCTTTATCAAGTGGCTTGTTACCTTACAGTAGAAAACGGAAATGTTTTTACTCCCATAGAATGGTTTGAGTTGGAAGAGACCTTAAAAATCATCCAGTTCCAACTCCCCTGCCATGGGCAGGGACATTCCACTCGATAAAGTTGCTTCAAGTGCCATTCAGCCTGGCCTTGAACACTTCCAGGGATGGGGCACTCACAACTTCGCTAGGAAACCTCTTCAAGTGTCTCACCATTCTCACAGTAAAGATTTTTTTTCCAATTATGTAATCTAAATCTTTCCTGTTTCAGTTTAAATCCATTCCCCTTGTCCTATCCTTACATACTCTTATAAAAAGTCCCTCTCCTGCTTTCCTATAGGCCTCTTCTAGTACTGGAATGCTGCAATAAGGTCTCTCTTGAGCCTTCTCTTCTCCAGCTCAAACACCCAAACTCTCTCAGCATGTCCTCATAGGAGAGGATGTTGGAGATAGTCTCAAAAGTATACTCATTCCTGAAATATGAACTTGAGCGTTGATTTTAAAGATCATGTTTATTTTCCTTGGCCTTTCTGTTAAGCAGAAAAGGTTTCTGTAGAAGCAGACTAATTATGCCAGCCATACCTGGTTTATACTTGTCAGATATTTCTCTTCAACAAATCAGACCAAGTCTGAGTTTAAACATCAGTATGCACATATTACTTAGAAACTAAAACTATTTTCTAGGAAGTATCAACTTGTGAAGTTCCAATATGGTCATTTTTAGTACTTCATCTTGCTTACCTGTTTCTTGCACTGCAGAGCTCCATAAGGCAGCTGATGAAACAGGCTTGGTTGGATCACTTGTGAACAGATTTTACCAAAACCAGATTAACCACCAAAACACAGCTGAAGGCAGCTCTGATGCAAGATGTTGTCTCAAACACAGGACAAGCAGTGAAACCCCCACAAACACCCTAACCTGCCACCCTCCTTCAATAGCTCCCACACAGAGATCTACTGCAGAGAAGAGGGTACTGCCTGTGTATGCACTATTCACTCCCTTCCTATCATAATATATGCTACTGCATGGTAGTACGTGTTTGCATAGTCTGGTATATGTAGGGCACGCTCCCTTTCCTCACTGCCGTAATTACTAGGTCTGCTGTTTCTCATGTACAGGACCATATACTAGAAGATACCCATTTCATCCTGCAGTTCTTTGTGCCAGTTTATATGAGCTTATTAATATTAATGAGATCTAATGCCAGCGATTTTGTCTCTGACCAAAATAATCCTAACCTAAGGCATATTTTTTTATCCATCTTCTCAATGTGAAAACTGCACTGCTGCACACAGTTACCTTCCACAGATTAAAAAGATAATATTTCTTTCTCTTCAGGCAGTAGAAAATGCACCTTCAACATTGATATTATCCAAATTAACCTTCCACTGTCTTCTCAAAGGAACCCAAGAGAAAGAGAGAAAGAAAAGCAGACAGATGAAAAACACTGGGATTTAATATTTTGGTAAATACTTTTGTATTATGATGGAAACATAAGCNTATATACACACATACATATATATAGGAACATCAATCCCAATCAGTGCTGCCCAGCCAACCATCCAAATTACAGTGAAAATCTAGTGGTTGACATCTCTGACTTTATTAGTGCAACTCAATTAGATTTAAAGCAGATAGTCACTGATCAACAACATGAATAAAACTGGAATCAAGCCCACCACTCTAGTTCTGGTCCTAAACATGCCTCCCTCATTGGATGGTTTACTTTGAAAAATGCCAACACACTGCTGTGCATGGCTTGATATCCATACGTTCCTGAATAACCTAACAATCAGCAGCTAAATGAAGGTGAGCATTCCCACGTCTCTAACAACACCGAGATGTGGGCAACTAGCCAAGAATCTCATACATGAAACAGAAACTTACTTACAAAATCTGCAAGTGCTTCCTGAAAGCACAACACTATTTTCAGTACACACATATGGAAACTAAATATATCTCAGGTTGCCTTCAGGTAGAAAAAGATAGATTGACTTCAATCACACAGTCCAAAGTAGCCACAGCATGGATAGCCCCTGGTACTGAAACAGGAATTTTAACAGCAGCTGCCCACCTGCACACAATAGATAGCTTGCACAAGGATACTTTTTCAGCTTAACACTAAGTCTATTCAAAGCCATTTATGAATCACTAAGGATTTTTTTTAGAAATTAGTCTAATCTATATCACCTTCAAAGCTATTGTTATTATGCCACTAAGTTTCAGCAACCATGTGTTGAAAACGTGTACAGCCTTTGTAACACAGTTAGATTCTCCATTCATCTATGGAACAACCCAGCAAATATTTCTATAGCGCACAGATTAAGTAACAAAAGGTGTCCTAGTGTCTATCAATCAGAAGTACTCAACTGTTCTCAGATGCAGTCACAAAATTTCATCCTGGGCTTACAAAGTAAAATTTTCAAATACACATACATGACTTCTATCACTGTCTTGAAACAAAACTTGGGCATCGGAAAGCCTCAATCATTTTTGTAAGCGTTACTCCCCTTCTTGTGCATTAGCACCAATTTGAAGTATAGCCTTAAACTTACAGCCATTTCAGGACTGATGTCAAAAGTGCTATGAGTAATCTTCATTTAACAAGTTATTCTGTTCAGCATCAATAAATTAAATATCCTCTTGCCAGCTCAAGAAAAGCCTTATTTGTGTATTTCTTTCTAGCATATACCATGTCCTTAAAGATCTCAGTAGGTGGTTTATCTTTAGATCTCTATTTTAATAGAGCTCAGACACATTACCCATAAATTAATACATTTGGGAAGGATGAACTTATTTCTCTGGACTCAAGAACTAGCTCACTCCAAAGGTTCCCCATGTGCCTGATCACACAAACCACAGTGCTGAAAGATGCCTCAAAAGAAGTATAGCTATTTCCTCTTCCTGCCCCAAGGCAGAACGAGTTACATTTAAGTGATCTCTCAGTGGTTATTTCTTACCTATTCTAAAATAATTGTTCTCTTCTTTACAACGCACAAAATTAATGTGTTCATTTTTCCCTTTCATAGGTCTTATTTGATCACTCTTATTGTTTACATGTGCATCCACTTGAACGGTATGTCTCTTAAGTACCATATGACTCATGCAAGTAATATCTTTAAATGTTCAATGGAAGGCATATGAAAGGAAGTTATTAGATGTCCATTTTAGGACATTTAAATGGAAGTCTATTCTATTCTGCTTCTAAACACCTAACAAAACTAGGGAATGGACATATGTTATCTTTGTTTTCCCTTTCTTGTCAACAAAATCTTCTCATCACATATTCCCTGTGATTACCACATATTGTCTTTATTAGAAATGATTCCACAGATAAGAAATTTTTACTATGGTTTATTTATTATAAATTATTCTAAATATTTTAACACAGGTTTCTGACCTGTGTTTTATCTGTTACAGAGCAAAGGGCATATATTTTTCTCATACAGGTTAAAGTTATGTTTATCTACCTATTGTAGTTTGGAATTATTATGTAAATTCTCTCCCCTGCCACTAAATGCCCATGCCATTAGTTAACAAAAGAAGTAGTTAACTGCTACCGTCTTCTTCTTGATCGCTTGGGTGGGGGCAGGCTGTCTCTTTTGTTTTGGGGGACATTTTTTCCATTTTTTAGCTCGGCTGAACGCAGGAGTGGGTGTGTGTGCTGCTGAGGAGGGAAGTTTTCTCCTGCTCCTCCTTGCTGCTGCTGCTGCTGCTGCTGCTTCTTGGTGAGCTGGTTCCTTTCTCCTTGCTATGGCTGTTCTCCTGGTTTCTGCATTTGGGGTCCCAGTCTCTGCTCCAGTCTCACCGCCACTTGCAGCATCGCGGCCTGCCCGCCCTGGCTGAGGCAGTGACCTGGGAGAGAGAAGTTGCAGCTGCTTTCCAGGACATGTGGTGGTTCTCCGCTTCCAGTTTTCCTTCTTTGTTTGGGACAAGAGACACAGAGGGAGAGACAGAATTCATTTGGGTGCTTACCGCTCGTCTGTCTCCCTGGAGAGGGACTGGGAGCTCACCCTGCAGCCAGCCGGGCTGTGACACAGACACTGCCCATAAGTATAACTTTTCTCCAGAAGGAAACCTGCTGGTTTTGGGGTGGTTGTTGGTTTTTTTTCTTGTGGTGTTGGGGAAGCAGTTTGCTCTGGTCTGTTGACCAGTTATATCTATACCTACGTATATCAGTTAAGAACAGTTATCCTTCTTGTATCCATTTTCTGATGAAAGTTCATTTTCCTAAATTTGATAAAGAGTGGCGTGATTATTGTGGAGGAAACCCCGTCCTCCACTTGTGAGTAAACATATTGGTTTTTCCCCTCAAACCTAGACACTACCTGAACATTGGAAATGCCATTTTTGTGTACAATACAGTTACTTGTTAGTCCATGGTGACAAAACACAGGAAGATGACTCCTTGTGTCCATGAAAGGCTTTAATGTGATTGTAAATTGTGAGGTGTATCACTAACATAAAAAATATTTCACCATGTTAATTAAGATGAACTACCTGTATTTTTTATTTCAGATGAAGGGCAGCTGGAAGGTATTCCCGATTGTGACTCCATAACTTTCTAGTATAGTCTCTTAGGAACCATGAGTAGATTTAACCACAAATAGCTAAATGCGCCTAGATACATGAAGTTATTCTTAACTATCTCCCTAGCTAATTAGATTAGGGAACCAGGATCATATGGCTAGATTAATTTATATAATACAGTGCATTTTTAATAATTAAGTTAGCTATTTGGTCTCTTTTCCAGAGCAGGGAGTCAACGAACACATTAATGCAGCAGCCGATGACCGGCGCTTCAGATGATGGATGCAGTCCCACCAAAGCTGCTGTCTTTGCAAGACAGCCCAGAAGAACCCCACAAACAGTCTCATTTTATTTGACCATTTTAAAAAGAAGACTAGAGGAGTTCCTTCCCTGGAGAAATACCTAAGGTTGCTCAGAGGTGAGATTTTCAGAGACAGCAGGGTGAGACATGCAAAAGATTCAAGCTGGAAACCTGCAGCTCAGAAAAAACCCTGTAAAATGCTGAAAAGCAGGTAGCAGACCCACACTCAAACTCCAAAGGTGTTGGAAAGGAAGTTCAGGACCAGGGAGGACTGTGGTTTTTTGTTCAGATGCACAAAACCTTGGTGTACTTGAAACAAACATTAGTATTCAAACCTGAAAGGCTCATGGGCAGAGATCAGGCTGTGAATATTTATCTATTATTTTGGTTCTATTAACACTATAAGTTTTCTCTATGTAAGGAGTTAATTAACTGAGACGAATAGATGTAATTCTAATGAAAACAATGTCCTTTAATTTTTTTGATCTTCTTTGGGAGCACAACATACATTAGATGAACTAAATCAATCCCCTTCAGTTCTCTGGCCCCTACTTGGGGACCCTCCACAGTGACCAAAGACTAATTTGTGTCTTTACTCTGTGGCTACAAACTTGTACTTCAGAAAAAAGGTACAAATATCTGCCATCATGAACTCACTTGTCTGAACAAGGCCCTCATCTTGATGGTATTTGTACTGAATATGCACAGCAGTCATGTTGTCCTCTCCATCATTTATAGATGCTATGCTTTATTTAGACATAATTAAAATCTCAAGCAATTAGAAGTGGATCCAAAGAAGGGTTTCTCTATGAAAGAAACTCAGGCCAGTATGACTGTGACAGCTACTGGCCTTTATGCAATATGCAGCCCAGCACAGCCGCAGCTTGACAGGCAGGCTTTGTCTATTATAATAGCAAATATTTCCCCTAAAACTGTGTTGTGGAAGGTTTTTCAACTCACTAATGTAATTTAATTATGATCTTACGGGAATTTAATTAAATTTTCTACAGGAATCAAAGTCTAGTTCTTCTGGAAAAAAAAGACTGACAATGCAAGCTATCACAGTCAGGTTTGGGTTTGTTGTTTTGGCTTTTGGTTTTTTTTAAATTTAGTCAAGAGCCACTTTTGCTTAAAACTAAAACAGCTTGTAAAAAGGAAAGAATTCTCTTCCCCTTCAGTCAACAGAAGAAATCACATTAATATTTCTTCAAGTGATAAGAAGTTTAAAAGTGTTGAATGCTTTCAGCTGGCGGAGATCCAGCTTTTCCATATCATTATAGGATTTGCATGAAACTTTGTTTAAGACTAAGTTCTCATGTTGATATGATCTCATTTTAGTGAACATCTAGATTTGGAAGCCATATGCATGCAAACAGTTGAGGTCTAGTAGCATTAGTTATAGAGTTTAAAATTAAAGTTTTACTATAAGTAGTTCTGTTCTCATACCTCTGCTCATTATATGTGAATGACAGCACACATTTAAGATTAGGACATAAATCTTACTGTGCTCTGCACATCTGCTAATGCACATATTGCATGTTACTGTTACTGATTATCAAGGTGTTCTCTGAAGTATGTTGAGTTAGTTCACAGCTAAAAATATGACTACTAGAAAGAGTAAGAAGGGAAATGGCAATAAAACCACTATGATAATTTAATTGAAATACAGATAAATTATCTACAGAAATATGGCAAGGAAGGGTACAGAGCCAAAGCTAGATGAAAAATTAGTAAATACTAGCTTGAAGACACCGAATCTTTTTTACTGTGATGCATCAGATGGAGACAGAGAAAATATGGTCTATCACAACAGGTTAGAATACAGTCTCCAACAAGGAACATATAAAATGGCTTCTTTAACTTGGAGAAAATGTGCCAAAGAACTTGGGTTTTAAGAAGAAAGGAAATAAAAGCTGCTGAGATAAATATTTCTATTCTCAGCCTGTAAATTTACTGTCATTGTTTCACAGCAAACTCTTGGACAGACTTTTTTCTGAACCACAAATCTGTCAGTGCAAAATTTCCTTTGCTCCCTGTCATTTCTGTGTTTTAAATGGTAAGGCATTTGGATGTTCAGTGTCTTTCCTCACAGGGTCAATGGCTGCAGGAGAGCATGCAAAGTCAGCTCTTTTCCCTCAACAACATGCTCCATGTATCAACTCCAAGTTAGAACAGAGATGGCAAGTATCTAAAGTATTAAAGACACAATATTTACTCTGCTTCAAGCAAGGCGGATCCATTATGTTTGTCATATATTGACTGCTATGTTTGCTCTTCTCCATAATGCCTTGGTGACAGTGTTGTTTCAAGAGATGTTTGCAATAACACCTATAGGTGATTTGCAGTATAGTTTGAACCCTTGGTAACAGAAGGTACCTTAGCACTGAAGGCCACTTTCAATACATCGTGCCATAGTGAATTACCAATACAGTGTATTGTTCAGTCAAGAATGAGACACCATAAGGAGTGCCACATTCTTCTTGCTAGCAGCACCAATAATTTCTTCATGAATCTGTCAGTCACTGACTCATCCACAGAAGAGGATGACACCTGAACTTTCAGTGACCTAATAATTATTCTTGGGTTTATAAAAAACCACTGTATTATTAGTTTTCTTGAGCTCTGTTGAAGCTTTTACACATTATTACATGAACAGGAAAACTGCACTCCAGTGAGCTGTCATATTTCAGTGCACATGGCAGCTCTCACTTAGCTTGGCTCTGAAAGTATTATTCATTAACGTAATGTCATCAATTCAAGGCAACTGGATGTAAAGCATGTACCACTATGTAGAAGCTGAATGTTCCTCTAAATATCACCTAGGGAACCTAGCACTGAATAAATCATTAAAATGCACTATACTGTTGGAACATCAGATGGCTACAAGCAGCTTAAAAGGCTTCTGCAGATACCTCTTCACCATATGATGGTTTTCCTCAAGGTGAAGATCGCTGAGGGTAATAATTGAGAAAAAGGAACACCATACAGGAACAGAAAATGGATAAATCTCTCTTACCAAAATTCTTTCCTGCGAGTAATACCAGATCCTTCAGAAAAAAATGTCTTCAAGGACAACTTGTCACTCTCCTTGAACTCTCACATCCTACACGCAGCTTTCTAGAGCTATCAGGAAGCTCTTAGCTATGATTGCTGGGGCTACCTAGAGCATGTGTGGGCTTCAAACAAGGAAAGAGTTTCCACATTTCCACATTTGTTTTGGTACACTAATTTAGGCATTTGAATTACAGGCTCAGGGCAGGGGCTATCCTGAACACTCCTAGAGAGGCCTCATATACTCTTAGTGAAAGCTTGAAGTGAAATACAACTACAAACCAACAGTACACTCTCCTACATCTCAAAAAAAGGCATAGAATAGAAGAGCCCAGAAAATCTGGCCAGATTTTGAATTTTATGCTCTGGAGAGCTGCTGTCTCCCTTGTTGCATAGGGCCTGTATATCTGAAAAGGAAAACAATAGCCAACAGGCATTTTTCACCCTCTCTTCAGTGACACCAGCTATTCCTGACGCAGACTGTACTTTCACTAGTGCTGTGTTTACATACAGGGGTGAGCGATGTTGCTGAAGGAAAACGAGCCCCACAGCCTCAATACATCTGGTTAGGAAACCTGTTGGTTAGAGCAGCTAGCGCAACTTCCCCATTTTACTCAGTTTTTCCGGTGACAGCAAGAAACCCAGAAGAGCTGTTTTCACCACCTCAGATCTCACTGGATTTGCCTCCTCCCACCAGCTCAGCAGAATTAGCAGCAGAATTCAATCATGCACTTACCAGCACTGGCCAAAATACAGTAACTTTGAGTACAGGAAACTTTGCATATGAATGAGAAATGTTGAAATAATCTGAACACCACATCTAGTGGTGACAGGTTTCTCCCTATCCTTTTCCAGACTCCTAGTTTTATACCACCTCTAGCCTGTTTTAACTTTTGTTTTCTTTCTCCCCTAAAGACATGCCTCACTGCCCTGAGGTAAGGTGAGTACAGGAAACTGATGTAGCAATTTTCAGGCCCCCATCTATCTCTAACAAACAGAAGTACTGGAGAGTTTCTTTTCATGTTACTCTCCCATGTAGATTACGTGCTTGCAATTGGGTTTTCACTGTTTTCTACATCCTGATTTGTGCTTCTTTTGTGTGTGTTTTACTAAGGTAGGCAGATGAGAGGCTTGCACCAGTTCTATTATTGTTGATCCAGTCTTTCTTTTGTCTAACCTTGCTACCATTCTTCTCCATAGTTCAGTAACCATCTTAAATTTGTCTAGCAGATGCACATCTACAGCATCCTGCTATGTGACCATCTTCTACTTCATCCTAAACCAGTTAATAACGTCAAGATGTAATTTTGAATACAAGTCCCTCCTTCAAAACCTAATCACATAAGGAAAACAGTAATAGCAGAAAATAAGTTCATTGTAACCAGGCTCTACCCTTCTGCAGGGGTTATCGTCTACATCGCACTGAGGATTTAAAGACTTTTGAAACAGGAGATAGTCAGCAGCCTCATGATTTGACTACTTATACAGAATTGGCTTCCGTTTGTCACGTAAAGCCATGATGGCATAGATTTCTGTCATTAAAATGAATCCTTGGGAAATTTTGCCATTATAGTTACTAGATTTTTGCCTGGAGTAAAATGTGCTTCAACATTGTATTCACATCCTCTTCATGCCAATGCATCAGTAGTACTACAATCACCATCACAACATCATCCATCAACATAGTAGCAAAAGGTAGGTGGCTAAGGCCCAGTCTTATTACACACTGAGTGTTGTAACCTTTGTAAGGACAGTAAGTCTCTAATCAAAATGAAGCTCCTGCCATCAGTCCTATGGATTACATTAAGCACCAACTCATGCTGCTCTGAACTTCTATGGCAGTGTACATAAAATAAAATCTTTTGAAAAGACATTCAAATTCCTAAAGGTTAAAAAATAAAATCCCTGGATCAGCAGATCATAATCAGATGTGGCACCACTTGCTAGGCTAAAATCTAAACTATGCAACATATGACTAAAAGTCATGTGGCTTTCCCAACACTACAGCATCGGTGGGGTACTTGGCAGTCTATACCCAACAAGTCAGGCAACTATGCGGCCACTTAATTCCTGTTCTGAAGAAGGCAATACCAAATACATCAAAAGAGATGAGTCTCTGACTTGTATCCCAAGACAGAAGGTTTTTATTAATAAAACTGTTTCCTCAGAGTTAAATTCCATTAACTGTACTTAAGAGGGAATTACTACACATCTTGCTCCCAGGCAAAACCTGACCATTCTACATGTGTTACAAATCAGTATCTCTTTACATTTATTGGTGTGCTGAAGAAAGTCAAAGGATTTTATTTTCAGATTCTGGCAAGCTAGGAATCTTTCATGTTTGAGGAATCACATTGCTATCAATTGGTTTCTATTTTAAACTTAAAATTTTCATATCGAATAACCAACAGCTACATTTTTATACTAACCACATTTCTCCATCTTGAAGTAAGAAGCTTAGGTGGCATCATGGTATTTTAAGGAAGAGAGCTGTGAGATACAAGATGTTGTAAAGAAGACTTTAAAGTCCTTTCCATTCTTTATGGAGTGTTTTCCCCCTTTTCCCTGCACTTTTTTTTAATCTTGAAAGCATTTCCTACTAATGCATGAAACTCTATTACGCTGCATATGGTTTCTATTTTCAAGTCTCTAATGCTTTCAGGAATTTCTTTGATTTCTCTGGTTGTTACCTCATTCTTGTCATTCCTGATTGACACAGAAGCAGCTACCCAAGTCACTCTTAAGTGTCTTTCTTTACTTATAAATCTGTGTCCATGTGTCTGTAGAGTACTTCAAAATGACTTGCCTTTACTACCCTTGTATAAATGAAGGTAAGGCCTTGAATATTGGTTGATTAATGTTTTCTTCATTATATTTGAAGAGCATCCAGTTTTCTTACTTGAAGAAATCAGATTTTAACTGTTACATTTACAGTGCACTCATGGACACTCCATTTACACCTACCTACCTACCTACCTAAATGAAGAACTAGGACTTTTGCATAAACGTGTACATACAACTGCAGAATCCTCTTCATGAAGATGAAGGAAAGAAAAATGAAAGACAGAAAGAAATACTCTGAATTTTTATTTTTTCAAATTAGTGCAAAACCAGATTTCCATGGCAGGTTTCCAAACAACTACTAGCTCAATGGTAGCTGAATATCTGAAAATGTAGCCTGACAGAACTCTCCCAAGGTTTCATGAGAAGGCCTGTTTCTGCCCTCCAACCAGCTTCTGTCCTTCGGTGCCTCCCATCAGGCCGTGGGTGGAACCCTGCCCAAGGGAAGAATTTAGCATTGTTCGGACGGAAGCTGTTGTGGACACAGGAGGCTCTGCTGAAGGACTTCATGGTTCACTGGGTGGGGTAAAGCTACCAGTGGAACATAGCACAAACAGAAGAAGCTTCATTTGGAAAATAAAATTTATTCCAGAGACTTAATGGAAAGATCAAAACACAAAAATACTTAATGACAAGAGACAGCTCTACAGATGGTCCCGAAATTATGAAGGTTGCATACTCTATAATAATCTCAGGGAAAGGGTATGCTCCAAAGGTGTGCCACTTCCTGAAATAAATCAATCATTTATCACCAGGTTGTTTCAGTTGATACATTTCAAATGTAAAGAAGCATGGAAGGAGAGGCAAAACAAAAATTTCACCTGATCATTGCTTCAAACAATAACTTGAATAGTAATTCTACCAGTTTCACCTTTTAACGTTGATTTTATTTTAACTGGAGATGATATACTCAGAGCTTCATATCAACAGAAAAAAACCTGATGCATGATTGCTTTCTGGCAGCTACATACAATTTCCCTGTATTACACAATCAGATAGTTCACACATGAAGCATACAATAATAGACAAAGCCACCATGAATTTCCCAACATTTTGGGCTTATTCTGTCCACAGACCAGAGTCGGTGGTCTCTAGTGAAACTAAAACAGCCAGACAAAAAGAAAATACTCACTGCATGCAATCCATTAGCTAGGAAGATCAGAAAACAAAGCTTCTCCCTCATAGGAAGTTGTGCGAAGCAATGAATAGATAGCAAATGCAAAAACCTTTGGTCATGTCCCTGCTTATTCCTTTTCCAACCCCTAAAGGTTGAAGAGTCTGCCCAAAATTCTCAGAAACACCCTAAATACAAAAGGATTGTGTGGGATAAGGTATCTCCCCTGGAGACAGCGGTAGCAGCAGATGCTGCATCTTCCCTCAGTATGGCGCTCCCACCCCATGCTCTCCCCAGTCCCGTGCTTAATGGGGAACATACATAGGGAAAAAATCCTTGGTGTTTGAAGCCTGGCCACCAGTCTAAGTGGTGCCTGGCAATCATCTGGCAAGCAGAGAGGGGACATTTAGACAGATTTTAGTGCTCTGATGGCTTCTTCAGAAGAAACTTTTAATTGGAAACACTGGAAATACCAAGTAATCGCCATGCCGAAGGACCTTGGGTTGTATGTTTTTAAGTGAATGTTCATCATCCTCGAGGGGAAGCAATAAAATCCACTGCCATCCCATGTTTAGGAGCCCACTGGCGATATTCTTTTGTTAGCTTTAACTCCAGCTTGACAAACACTCCAGTTGTTTCTACTCAGAAACTAACTGTCATTAGCTTATAATATTATCCATTTCCAACAGGTTCCCCCTAAGGACAAATATATGTCCTAATTTTGGACAAGAGTTGGGAAGAAAAAGAAGCGGAGGAGGAACCAGCACCGAGATGCAGTAATTCGAACAAAAGGGCTTTCAAGATGTCGTACGAACACACACATATATCTTCCTCTTGAAGGATCGCTTCCCTTCGGCAGAGGGAGATGCTCCAGGAGGCCACCCGGGCATGCAGAGCACGCGTGTTTCCTCTGGACGGAACCCTGCAGAGAGCACGTCCCTGCGGCGTGGCTGCTCCACGGGGCATCCGACTGCGGCACGTATACGGCACCCACTTTGCCGTCTGTGGCCAAAGGAACCCACGAACGAACTTGGGGTAGCCGAGCCGTTGCAGAGGGACCCCCTGCTCCCCGTGTCCTGCGCCGCCCCCCAGTACCGCTCCGAGGAGCGGGGGTGGGTGTCGGAGCCAGGGCGGGGGAGCTCTGGGGGCACCCGCAGTCACTCGCCAGCCGCCCACCCAAACCCGCAGCACGCGGGGAGGGGGCGGCCAGCACCGCCGGCCTTCTCCCCTTGCAGAACGCCGAATTTTGTCTCGGCGAGGTGGGGATGGAGGGGTGGGGGGGAGAAGACAGGCGCGGGGAGCACGAGTCCGCTCTGCCATCGCGCACAGAACAAGATGCCAAAGCTCAGCCGGGCGTGGCGCGGGGACCGAAGGGTGCGGACGCTGGGTCGCCCCGATTTACCCCCGGGCTGCCGAGGGGCTTGGGGTGCGGAGGCGCCCGGGGGTCGCTGCGCAGCGCAGACCCTTTGTTCCGCCGCCCGCCCCGGCCCCGCCACCGCCACCGCGCATGCGCCGGGCACAGA